>JAQOWM010000730.1:0-64900 GCA_029041755.1 Resseliella maxima
GGAACAAATTATAGAAATTATTTAATTTTTTTATTAAAATTGATTCAATAATTTAAAATTTAATAATAAAAAAAATCAACACATTTAATTGTCAATATGCAGCACAATTCTCAACAATAAATGGGATGATTTCATTCTTTCTTCTTTATGTTTTTATTTTTCACATTTTGATTATTACTACAAATTTGTTGTTGTCTTTTTTAGTGCTTTCTTTGATTTCGATTTCCTTTGTACAAATTTTGTCTATCTTGAATTGTTTGTGAAAACATTTCTATTTCTTGATACATATTAGTTTATTATTATTGTTTTATTGCGATTATTGTGAACATTGTATGCCTATAAACATGTTATGGTTCACGCTTTTTACTTACAAAATCGTGGCTCTTATTTATTAATGCGTAAAACACGACAAATAAAATACTTCTTTGATTTATCCTAATTGCTTCGGTTTAATTTTTCAATCAATAACCCTACTTAATGCGATCGCAAATAACTCTTAAAATTACTTACAATTGTCTTTCTTGGCGATAAATTCACGAATCTAATCAATTGACTGGCAATAGCATACACGACTTGAATTTCTTCCTTCGCTGTATCGTCTCTTGATAATTTCGATGTATCCGATAATTTATCTTTGGCTGGCAAATGTACTGATGCAACGAATATTCGCTTAGTGATAACAAAAACGTGGTTTAGTTGATTGAATCAATAGCTTGGAGCAAAATTAATTGCGTCTACTTGCCTTGGTGGTCCGTCAAAGAAGAAAGATTCAATCAACTTTCGTTTAATTCTTACCGGTGAAATGTCACTATTTTGCATTCGACGGTTCATTACGTTTTTCTTGTCTAATGCGTGCGCTAATCGTTTTATGTGTACTTTACTTACTGTATGCTGAATAGTCTTTGGTTCGTGTCTATGCTATTGCTCGAATGTTCTTAATCATAGCCCTAACTCGTCAACTTCATTGCATTGACATTCACATTCATAGCTGTCAGATTCATTGTTTACATCGTGACTTGTATTTCATACGATTTTGTTTTTCATGTGAAGTGAAACATTGAATTAATTGTTTAGTGCAAATTATTTTCTTGTTTTTAAATGTGCAAATATTTATGGTTTCCATGAAACCATAACAAACAAGAATAATAATTTGAGGTTAACTTTTCTGTTTTATATATATAAAAAAAAAAAAAAGGTGAAAAAGGTGACGTTGAATTGAATATCATAATATCATCGTTGATTTGCATCAAGTGCGATTTGCATCACGTAGATTGCTTAAATTTTTGAATAAATTGCTGTAATTTCTGGGATTATTTGCAGCAGTTGATATTGTTCACCCAGCTTCTAAAACACTGTTTATATTATAAACTTTATAATTGCTAAATCTCAAGATGTTGACTTTGGTGGTGGTACAACCAGTATTGTATTATTGGCTGGTGAAGTTAAAATATTTAGTGATGTGACCAAACGTTGGATTTTTTGTGTTGTAAAGCGTTTTTTGCCTTCATTTTGTGGCTATGGACTACGAACAAAATTCGAACACTTCAAGTTCCAATTTTGGTGTTCGTGTTCGTTCATGTTCGGTTCGAGTTGTTCGAGATAAAGAAAATATTGTTCGAGTTTGTTCGTGTTCGATTAAATCTCGAACGAACACGAACAATTCATGTTCGTGAACAACTCTAGTAAATATGCTATAATAATATTGATTTTCGAAAATGTGTTACAAAAAGGAAGTGAAACACTTACAAGTACGAGATTGTACTCGTTTCCAGTACCAATCTGAGACAACGGTCCCGAAAGTGTGTGAATTTTCAAATCACTGAAAAAAATGTGTTGAAATTCAGGCTTGATGTTGAAGATACGGTCCAATTCTTCTTTCAATTTTTTGATGGTGTCCTAAAATGAAACTATTGAAAAAAATGTATACATCAAAATTAAAATGAGACAAACCTGGTCATTGAGCGTAATTCCCGCATCATTGTGCGCCACTCCTTCATTATTGTGAAGAGAAATAACTAAATACATTTTTCAGAAACTACAATTTAATTCGGAAAAGAAAAAAAATCAACTTGCATAAAAATTGATTTGACAATCTGTCAAATTGTGCATTTTTAGAGTACGTTCGATGTTTCCATCGAAAGTATTTTAAGTATACACTAAGTATAAATTCATTTTGTATTGAAAAAAAAAAACGTTCATGTGTTGATTTTAAAGATGTTGACGTTAAAAATATTTGCCAAATACGAAAAAAAAATGTTTAATTCAAAAATATGGAATGAATCACGAAAAATATCAAAGGAATTTAAAATCAAAATTAATTCATTTAAACACTTTCTACCGCTATTAATGCTGCACAGATGGCAAAAGTGGAGAAATTTTGTCTTAGTATTGGTTAATATGAGAATACAACCGATTTTGAGACAAATTTTATCCCAAAAACAGCTAACTTCATTTTATATAATATGAAGTAACTAAAAACTTGATGTAATACAATTTAATTTAATGTAATATTTTTAATACAAAGTAATTTTCAAATAATTTTAAGAAAATAAAAAGAGTCTTAAACATTTTTTAAGAGATAAATTTATATTTAATTTGAAATTACTTCGAATTACTGAATTACTTGAAATTACTTTGTGTTACATAGAATAAATTAAGTTTCACGTTTGCATCATCAATTCAATTCAAATGTAAAACTATATTTAATCTATGCGACACAAAGTAAATTCCAATTAATTCCAAGTAATTTCAAATTAAATATAAATATAGCTCTTAAAAAATGTTAAATATTTTTTTTATTATCTTGAAATTACTTGGAAATTACTTTTTATTACATATATTAAACTATGTTTTACATTTGCATTGATAAATTTTGTGTCAAACGTACATAACCTCAATGAAATCTTTTAATGAAAATATATGTAATACAAAGTAATTTCTAAGTAATTTCAAGATGATAAAAAATTTTTTTAACATTTTTTGAAAGACATATTCATATTTAATTTGAAATTACTTGGAATTAATTCGAATTTACTTTGTGTCGCATAGATTAAATATAGTTTTACATTTGAATTGAATTTATGATGCAAACATGAAACTTAATTTATTCTATGTAACACAAAGTAATTTCAATTAATTCGAAGTAATTTCAAATTAAATATAAATATAGCTCTTAAAAAATGTTAAATATTTTTTTTATTATCTTGAAATTACTTGGAAATTACTTTTTATTACATATATTAA
Source organism: Resseliella maxima (assembly GCA_029041755.1). NCBI lineage: Eukaryota > Metazoa > Arthropoda > Insecta > Diptera > Cecidomyiidae > Resseliella > Resseliella maxima. The sequence continues at coordinate 3,244 of JAQOWM010000730.1, forward strand.
ACTATGTTTTACATTTGCATTGATAAATTTTGTGTCAAACGTACATAACCTCAATGAAATCTTTTAATGAAAATATATGTAATACAAAGTAATTTCTAAGTAATTTCAAGATGATAAAAAATTTTTTTAACATTTTTTAAAAGACATATTCATATTTAATTTGAAATTACTTGGAATTAATTCGAATTTACTTTGTGTCGCATAGATTAAATATAGTTTTACATTTGAATTGAATTTATGATGCAAACATGAAACTTAATTTATTCTATGTAACACAAAGTAATTTCAATTAATTCGAAGTAATTTCAAATTAAATAAGAATATGTCTTTTAAAAAATGTTAAAAAATTTTTTTATCATCTTGAAATTAGTTAGAAATTACTTTGTATTACATATATTTTCATTAAAAGATTTCATTGAGGTTATGTACGTTTGACACAAAATTTATCAATGCAAATGTAAAACATAGTTTAATATATGTAATAAAAAGTAATTTCCAAGTAATTTCAAGATAATAAAAAAAATATTTAACATTTTTTAAGAGCTATATTTATATTTAATTTGAAATTACTTCGAATTAATTGGAATTTACTTTGTGTCGCATAGATTAAATATAGTTTTACATTTGAATTGAATTGATGATGCAAACGTGAAACTTAATTTATTCTATGTAACACAAAGTAATTTCAAGTAATTCAGTAATTCGAAGTAATTTCAAATTAAATATAAATTTATCTCTTAAAAAATGTTTAAGACTCTTTTTATTTTCTTAAAATTATTTGAAAATTACTTTGTATTAAAAATATTACATTAAATTAAATCGTATTACATCAAGTTTTTAGTTACTTCATATTATATAAAATGAAGTTAGCTATTTTTGGGATAAAATTTGTCTCAAAATCGGTTGTATTCTCATATTAACCAATACTAAGACAAAATTTCTCCACTTTTGCCATCTGTGTGCCAGTTAAGTTGCGCGTGAATCGGTTTTGCTTGAAATTGGTCGTGAGTATCATTCCGTTGATATACACATACAGAACGTTTTGGTTATATGTTGTGTAAATTTAATAAAATTATCAATACGCGGAAAGAGAAAAAATGAAAAAAAAATCATGATCATTCACCTAAGAGCAAGGGGGAAATCACTCTGAAAAAGTAATTTTCAAAATTACTTCCACAATTACTGTTTTAGTAAAAATTAGTTTTGCTATTACTTTTTTTGTTGCGATTGAACTTTCCGATGAAAAAAAAAATGTACATCATTGTTTATCATTTGTAACAGGTGATCTCTTATCTAAGAGCGAGAACTTTTTTGTACTAACAATATTTGAGAATTAAAATGAATGAAGCGCAGTCGCCTTATCATCGATATCCGTATGGCTAATACTGAAGATGATAAATGAAATAAGTTTTTCATGCAAAATTCACCAATTTATTTTTTCTTCCGATAAAATTCATATAATAATAAGTGTTTGTATTAAAATGCTAAAATCAAGCCTATTTCTACTAATTTGAACTCGGATATGGTATTTTGATGGAATTTTCATAAAACATTTTACGATTTTCAAACAAAAATCAAAACCATTGCATATACTGTAACATTTTCACATAAAAATATATTTGATTACCTATATTTGATTCAAACTAACTAGTAAAGTGACGGAAATTTCGAAGTGACGAGATTTTTTTTAAATGTCAACAGTCGTGTTGGAAATTGGGAAAAATCAATTTGGGTAAAATTTGGGAGGCTGGGGTTTTTCCCCATTTTCAAAACGGTTGTATGGTTACAAATCATGGGGGCGTTTTGACAGCAAACATGACTGTTTGCGCCGTGTACACGGGGTGACATTTCTCTGAACTAATATATCCCAATAGACGTATTGTTTATTCCGACATTAGTTTCGATAAATTAATAACCAAAAACTAAATATAAATAATCCGGATTGTAAATACGTATTATGTGTTTTAATTGCTAAAATCATTATTTATTGTTATATAAAAAGAAATGTTTATTGACGACAGAATATTTTCATTTTTCATTATTTTCAATTCAAATATTACTTGATACTGTGTAGTGATATACAAAATAATAATTAAAACATTGAGTTTTATTTCTGTATCTCTTATTTATGCATGAAAAATGATAAATTCATTAGTATAAATGTGAATAATTAACTAAGTAAATACCAAAAGTTTAAGTGGTTTTAAATGAAGTTGAAACAAAAAAAAAAAAAAAAAATAATACACAATACAATGAATTGCTTTCTACTTGTGTATTTTTGTCATTGTCACGGATAACTTAACCTCAACTTTTTTCGCCGGTGGATTCAATATCATTTTTTGATTTAGCTTGTTCAATATCATTGTCTTTAAATGCCAATAATTTCTTCATATATATGTATATTAGATTTGAAGAAAGCAATATTTTTTCGTGATAAAATCCAATAAATGGGCACGTTACATATTATCTTCTGTTTTTAATGCCGATTTGTGATTACTTTGTGTTTACATTTAGAAAAATCGGGTCATTTATTGCGTGCATTATTATTTATAACACAAAATCCCATAAATAAAAATAATCCGGATTGATATTATTTGTTTTAATTGATAAAATAATATATAATTATATGGAAATAAAAATGTCATAGAAATTGACGACCGATCTAAACATTGCGAATGATACTGACTTTGCACTTCATTTGATGGTTTTGAACATCAATTGGAGTTATTTTACAACAAGCACCAATACAATGAACTGAACATACAGTAGCGGCTTTTTTTCATTAAATCAGAATAAATTAGATTTTTTACAGGCATTTTTTAATGAAATTAGAAGATTTTCTGAAAAAATTATCAATTTATTCCAAATCACAAATATTACGGTCTATTGTATTGACAATCAACAAGCGCCTTACTCTCACATCGATACAACAGAATAAATGAACAATTTGCTATCTTTCATTCATATACAAGCAATTCGTCGAGAGATGCCGTGATCTAAATCTTGATGTGCAGAATTTTTTTTTTTATCCATTTAACTTTTTTTTCAATTAAAATAGAAATTATTATTGATGGTAATAATATTGATGTGTATTCCATTTAATTCTTTATAAACATTGTTTTTTTTTACATTGGCAATTCAGGCAATCGCTTATTCAAATAAGCATTACGTTTGTCACAAAGTATATTATTCAAACCTCATTATTTTTATCTGAATATCAATTATATTTGTTCTTTTTTTATATATTGAAGAATGTTTTCATTTATAATTATTTTCTTTGTAATGAACTAAAATGTGTGAGCAACAAGCGATATTTTGTATTAATTTTATCAGAAAATTCGTATGGAAAACATGAATTTTATTATGATGCAATGCAAAACTTAATGAGTAAAATTTTGAACAAGCTAAATAATGAATAGCACGGGAAAAAAATTGAGGTTATGAATCCAATGACAATGCCAAATTCACAAAAGGTAAAATCAATTATGTTTTTACTTGGTCAATTATTCAAATTCACATTGATCAATCATTTTTCATGCATAAATAAGAACTACAGAAATAAAACTCAACAATTTAATTATTATTCTGTATACTTGAAGGAGAACATTTTTGCTATAATGGATATAATATTTGCACATTTGCTGAATTAGGATTAAAATTTCACATTACACAACCAGTCTCAGTCTTTTGACTTTTGATCAATATGAACATCAAATACAGATAAAGGTTATGATTATAAATAAATATAAATAACATAAACTTGTTATTTTCAACAAATAAGAATTCAATTTCTTTATCGATGCTATAAAAAACACAAAACGAAATAATTTTTTGTTATAAAATAAATTCCGGGAATTATTTATTTTACAAATAAAAAAATGCATGAAAATTTTCATGTAATTGCAAGACTACACACGCCATCTATTGAGAACAATTCATGCTTACACATTTTGCCACCATGCTGGTACACGGCGCAAACAGTCTTTTTTTTTTCTTTGTTCTGTCAAGACGCTCCCATGGTTAAAATTTAAAAAATTCTCCGTCACTTCGAAAGGTTTACTAGTAATTGAAGTTCAATCGAATTAAATCTAAGATTTAATTTTAATGAAATATCCATTGGTTTGTTCATGGCATACCATAACATTACACTAGTCATTTCCAAATTAAATTTTTTTTTACTATTTACTGTAAGTAACTAGTTTTTGATTCGATTCATTTTTTTCCGTATTGGTAGAGAGTTTTCTTTGTTTATCTTTACAAGTCAAGATAACTATATGACTTTGAATATAGATGGGAGCAATAAGATCGAATCTTAATAATTTAAATCTTATTAATTTATTAAATTTTAAATTATTAAATATTAATTTTTTTTAATAAGATTTGTCTTATTAAATTAAAAAGATGTTAATAAGATATCTTATCTATGTATCATATTAATTTAATAAGATTTTCAATGTAAAATTAATAAGATAAAACCATCCAATTAACTACAAATTTCCAAAATAATAGAACAGAAATCATCTGATTAACTTTATTTTTTTAACAATAAAATGATCAATATCAACCTCCCCGTATATTTCATTTGCGCAATGTTGATTTAAATATCAAGTCGAACACTATCGTTGCGCCATCCTGAAGTCGCGATGGTTATTATTTAAAAACTTTTCGCAACCAAAATTTGCGCATAATTTTGCAATGCGTATAATTCATGCGATGCGCTTTAAGTGATTAAAATATTTTATAATAAAATTATTTATAAAATTTAAATTGCATATTTGCAATTCCATTTATTTTACATGATTTTAATAAACTGTTCCCTTTAAATCTCTCAGAGAGTCTCTGTGTCAAACACAGTGTTAACATTTTTCATAAATCCAACAGTTTGTTTTTTTTTTTTTTTTTTTTTTCAAAAGACGATAAACAATTTGAATTGTGCATTTTGTAAATTTAATATGAATCTAATTTCATTTTATTCAAAAAAAAAAAAAAAAAATATATGAAACGAAAAATATTCATGGTAAGATTGGTAACTTTGTTTGAATTTTGGTGAAATGTATAACATAGTGACCATTAGTTATGCCGATTGTTCCATTTTTTTTCTCGTTTTAATTTTATATTATTGTTTTCGAAATAAATAGTAAAATAAATATTTTATCTATTTATACTGTTTACTGTTTGTTGTTTTTTGTTTGAAGTGCATTTGATTTATAGCGAAAATGAAGCAAATGAAGTCAGAAATAATAATGTGAAAGTTTACAAGCAAAATGAATAACAACAAAATCAACATCAACAAATAAACAATCAATTACAATTGAACGTACATTTGAACAACTTTTCGACTAGAGAAGAAATTATAATCTTAATATATTGGTTGTATAACTTAAAAACCAGCTTTTTTTTGCTCAAAGTATGCATTTACTTTACTCAAATATCAAAATTGAATTAATGCAGTATTCAAAGTGTTGTCCATCGCTAGCTACTACTTTTTCCCATCTTTCTAGCAATTTATGGATTCCGTCTCAAAAGAATTGTGCCGGCTTGGCGGCCAAGAACACACAAGTGCTTTTCACTGGGTGAAATATGAGCACCCTCATATAAGTAATTCGCTAAATACGCCCCTGTTAGGAATTTTCCCTCTGTTTTCATTCAGTGGCGGTAAAATGCCATTTCACTGAACTTACAACCCGAATATGAAAAAAAAATGTTTATGAAGTAGCAAATGATGAAAAGAAAGAAGATAAAAAAGAAGAAGAAAAAATAGATAAAAGCGTGACAACAATAGCTAACTAACTCAAGTCGTTAGTTAATATTCATCTCAAGTCATTTCAACTACAAACCCTAGAAGGCGCAGTGGATAGCGTTTCAGTATAATATTCAATGAATATAATTCATGTACACTCAGAGCCTGTGCCAGGCATAGGACATTCGGGCACCGATGGCGCTTGAAAACATAGCCAATATCAAAAAATTGAAAAACGATGAAAAATTAGGTGAGAGCGCCGATAGCGCTCGAAAATACATTTTCAAATTTAATATTGATATTTGATAATAAGTATTTGTAAAACAAAAGATGTGCTTACACGGTTTACGTAGATCACATAAACACAGGTCGCTGTTCGCTCAAACGAACAAAGAATGAAAAAAAGTATGTAATATATTTGTTTTTTTTTTTCTAACTCAACTATAGTTGTTATATAACCATCGACTATAGTCGATGGGACATTTCACGAAAACATCTTGCAACGACATCGACTCTAACACTGAAAGCCATATGTATTATCTGTGTCAAAAATATGTTCCTGTTTCTATCTCATTCTTACATTTGAATAAAATTATGGACAATAGCATCATACCCTTTTTGTGATTAATCGAGATACAATACTACAACATGCAAATACACTGACAGCTGATCTGTGGACCATTCACAATCAGAGATGGAATTTTCACTCAGATGGTGAGAGCACAAATACAACATTGCACTCACATCTAGTGTGCGGCGGACAATATTCTCATGTTTTTCGGGTGCGCGCACACGCCTGTATGTTTTTTGACTCAAACAAAAAATCTACATTTATTTGCAAATCTACAAATTTGTCATTAATCATACCGGCGTGTGCGTGCACCCGAAAAACATAGCATTTTGTGCGTCGCACACTAGATGTGAGTGCGATGTTGTATTTGTGCTCGCATCAACTGAGTGAAAATTCCAGCTCTGTTCACAATACAAACGAGAACTTGTATATTTGTGAAATGTGTTTGTATGTATTGTCAATTCTATGATCGCAATTTACCAACAGTGATTTGAGTGAAAAAGATGCGCATTTTATCAAAACGAACATATCAGATGAAATGGCATGTAAAATCCTTCACCAGAATTGAAAAAAAAAAAATTTTTAGGTTTTTTTCGATCTTCAGCGATTTTCGATTACTCACAATAAAATGTTGTATGAAAACAATGGAAAGCCATTGGATGTATTTGTTCGTTGTATTTAACGGACTCACGACAACGAAAATTTTTTGTTATCGGTTATGGATGCCTGTTACAAAAAAAAATTAATTCACAAATCGAAGGAACATACTCGTTTTTATAAGTACGCCAAACATACAAAATACATACTCTTGTTTAACTATTTTCAAGTAGAGTGAAACTTACTCTTATTTCTGCAAACGAATCGATCAGAATACATACTCTGAATTTCCGGTCATTCGTGCAATGGTTTCAAAATTATTATTACTCTCATATCGTAATGAAATTATGCGTCCTTTTTGGACATCTTAGAGTTTTTTTTTGTCGGTCATTTCGTGTAAAACAATCCATGATAAATAAAATGTAAAAAAATCAGAGCAAATGTATTATTATATGCATCAAAGAGAACTAAAATGGAATGAAATCAGAGTTTTGGGACTTGCATAAACAATAAATGTTACCATTATATAGTGACAGAGTTTCCATTGCAAAACTGTATGCATGATAACATTGCCAATATTCTGTAATTGCTTAGTAATAAGATCGACAGAGAGGGATTGATTGATCGATCCTTTCCTGGTCATATTAAGCATATCTAACATCATTTATTGAATATAACCAACACAAAGAAGAATTACCGAAACATAATGTAGCGATCACAATGTATTGTAAGCATGTGAATGTAGTAGGGCATCAAATATACACAATAAAAAAATATTGCGCTCAATTCAGCCCACACTGAGCATTGTAATGGTAAGACAAGCGTACGGATAAAAGAGATAGAAATAGGAACATATTTTTGTCACCGACTATACAACAACTTGGTCTAGTAGTATCGATGCTATAAAGCCTTTGCTACAAAATGTTGATAAAATTGTTGCAGCTATGAATTAAATTAGCCAACCTGATAAATTTGAAGCATCTTCACATCATGAAGCAATCGATTATGGATAATAGCTGATCGCTTCGAAATTGTCAAAGACTTTACAAGTAAACAAAAACGCCAATCAATGCAAAGATATTTTACTTCTGGAGAACAATTTAAAAATGAATTTTTTTTATTTGTTCTTGAAGTTTCAGCTAATTTAACTATTGAACAATTCAAAACGTTGGATCAAAACGAGTAGTTCTCTTTCCTTTATGATTTCAATCAATATGAAGAAAACAGAGGAAATGGAAATTTACTAAAATCATGCAAAAAAACGGCTTGAAAATGCTCTTTATTTACAGAACTCTATGGGAAAAAGACTAAATAGCTTAGTTATCATATTGATTGAACACGAAATCGCAAATGGAATTGAATATGACGATATCATCGATCAATTTGCTGAATCAATGTCACGAAAAAGAAAAATGAACTAAATAGTTTAGTTTTTTACGAAATATGTTTTTTAATTCAAAAAAAGTTATAAAAATCCCTTTTTTTTTTTTTTTTTTAAACAATTGTGAAATATTTCGGTCGCATTAGAGTAAGAAGAACATACTTAATTATTTTTAGTTAATCGGATTGGTTTTATCTTATAAATTTTATACAAAAAAATCTTATTATATTAGTAAGATTTTTATTAAGATATCTTATTAACAAAATATTAAATTAAGAAGATGCATCTTATAAAAAAAATTAAATTAATAAAATAATAAGATTTTTAATATTATACGAAAAGTTCCCATTTATAACTTTGAATCAAAGAGTTGAGAGCCTAACTTTGGTATAATTGTAGGTCTTTTTAAACTCTATAACTTTATCAAAGACACCTGAATAATTATTACAGTAATAATTTGTAATACTATCTCTATCGGAAATTTTGTAAAAAGCAATCAAATTGTGCAAATGGTCGAGAGAAAATATTCCATTTCAAGCATAGACATACCGCGTTTATTGTGTTTGAATTCATCATTCATACAAAAGATGATGATTTTCTGTGACTGTCAGTCTTGAAAAATGTAATATAAAATGAATTCACAAATGCTAAGCATTTGAAAAGATATTTGGTTTAGAATTAAATAAAATTTAGTGTGATATCACAGTTTTCAATCTTAATAAACTATGTACTTTTTTCCATTTATATGCATTATATAAATAGCTATTTTTTAATCACTTTTATGATTTTATTCTTACAATTGAACCGCTGAGAATAAATAAAGTATTAAATAAAATACATTAACATCACCGAATAAGACGAAATATAATTTTACAACTATTGCAGTGTCACTTTGTCATACAACGTTTTATGGAAAGCTTGTCTAGAAAACTTTCATGTTCCATAATGTAATTATTTTTCATTTTCTTCGGTTATTTTCTTGAGTGTCACTTCGAATGGGTAAATATTTTATGCGCTGTATTTACTCTCAGCGGTTCAAATAAATGTCGCCGTTTTTTTTTTGTTTTTATTTTCCAATCATATAAAAAAATGTTTATATAATAGTAAAATAGTATTTAAATTATAATATTCATATATGATTACATTTTATTCAATTGGTACTGATATTGCTGTGCATCATTTGATGATACTGAATTTATTCTTAAAATAATACATCTTAAGATGTATTGTAATGTCTATAAACATGAGTAAGTATGAACGAATTTTTCTATGCTGTTATTTATATACTCATTTCATATTTGAATCGATAATAACTCTTAGTTCAAATCTTAATGTGAAAGAACCGTGTTCCATTTTGGGCCATATGGCGTACATTGATAAGTCTAACACCGGTGGATAAGGGGTAATGAGTGCAGCAATAATATATCAGTTTCGCAACCCCAGGGTAAAGGTTTCAACGGACATGGACTGTCCGTTTCATTTTTTGCCCGTTCGTCCGTCCCATTCAGAAGGTTCGGACGGGCGGACACAATTGAAAATGTCCGAAACCAAAATACGGACGGATGGGCCGGACACGACATTGTTCGTTTTTCTTCGGACACATTTTTTTCGGACGAACGGACAAAAATCTCAGTAAAAATATTTCGGACAATTTAGGGACGGACGGACATGTACATTTCACAATGCTACAAAAAGAATTTTTTTTGATACCAAAAGTTTCTAGTTGTGATTTTCTATTAGTATGGAGTCTTTCAAGCCCAAAAAAGCAAAAAAACTGATATCACGCAGTGCATTTGAAAAATGCACCGTCAAATTTATGAAAATAGTCAATTTTCGGGTATTGCACTCACGTTTTTAAGCATAAATCAAAAACGAATGAATATTTTTGAAAAGTCTAACGTTTTGAAAAGGTGAGAACTGTGCTCAAATTTTAAGTACTATATCGTCAAAATCTGACCATAATTGTGGTATCTACCAGCTCAAAGTTTAACTCCAACTCAGGTTTTTTCCAATTTTTTCTCACACTTATCGGGCCATAGCTCAACAACCAATTGAGATATTTCCAATGTACCACTTTTAGGTATTGAAAATACCAACATTTTAAGATATCAACAATTGAAATCAGAAATAAATTGTGAAATTATGAATATTAAATCGATGAAAAATAGCTCAAAAACGCAAAAATTTTAGAACAGAAAATGAGCTAGAAATATATAAATAATGCAGATATTACCATGAAACTTTGAGAATATTATTTTCTCATCAAAATACGAAATTATGCAGAATTTGGTGTGATTCTGATGAAAACAAAGGGTACCTTCCATACAAAATTTTGGATTTTGGACTAAAATTGCACTGACAATTTGTATGGAAACGATGCTAATTTTTTGTCGTATCTGATTAAAATTTAGCACAGACTAATTTTATGACAAAATAATAAGATTCATAGAGTTGTATCATAGTTTTCTTTGGAAATTATTGCAGTCTCCATACAAATTTTAGATTTCTTAAAAATATTTATTAGTTTTTGATTTATGGTTAAAAACGTGAGTGCAATACCCGAAAATTGACTATTTTCATATATTTGACCGTGAATTTTTTAAATGCGCTGCGTGATATTAGTTTTTTTGCTTTTTTGGGCTTGAAAGACTCCATACTAATAGAAAATCACAACTAAACAATTTTGGTAAGAATTGTGTAGCATTGTGTTTTTTGCGTGTATAATTTGTTCACACACAAAAAATGTACATGTCCATCCGTCCTTAAATTGTCCGAAATATTTTCATTGAGATTTTTATCCGTCCGTCCGAAAAAAAGTGTCCGAAGAAAAAATGGACAATGTGGTGTCCTGTCCATCCGTCCGTTATTTGGTTTCGGACATTTTCAATTGTGTCCGTTCGTCCGTATTTTTTTTTCGGAGATTTTCAATTGTTTCCGTCCGCCCGAACCTTCTGAATCGGACAGACGGACGGATGGACATGGAACATGTCCAAAGACACCTTCACCCCAGAGGATGGGCGGGGGTATTTTATGGAAATTGTTATTTTTCACAATTCTAACTTTTTTTTCTTCATATAAATCTCGAATTTAGAACAATATTTTGTATAGAAGAAGTGATAAGCAGAATATTTTAACACTTTGGGTGAGGTCGTTCTTCAATCCCAAAAGTGGGGGTGGCTAATAAAGCTTAGTTTAACCCCATTTTTTATTAAATGTATGGAATTTTCGAGCTTTTTCTCACTTTTTCACTTATGGGGTTGAAGGGCGACCTCACTCAAGATGCCAAGATATGTTGCGTAATATCCTGGACATTTCTTTCAAAAAAGCCGCTTTGTGTGCAAGGTTCCATATAAAAGCATCCGAACCAGAAGCTTCTTCGGGCTGTCCCTGTACCGTAGGCTGGTTGTTCCCTTGCGATACATCTTCCGTTTGCATTACTTTCCCTCCAGGACAGAATGCTGAGGCATCGCCAGAATCTTTTTCTCGAATTGTCTCCCTGCCATGATGGCATCTTAATAGGCGCACGTCTTCTAGGGTCTCAGCCAGATATAATATATATTGTGAATATATTGTGAATATATATATGCTTAGACAAAAATTTGATATGTTTTCATAAAAGTATAACACCTTTGAAAATGTTATATTTTCAAAAAGTCAATCTTTTGGCTGTTTTTCGTCTCACCGTATCAAATATAAGCCTGTTCAACCACGAAGAGGTGCCCTAGACGCAATAGAGGCAGTCTTTTTTATCTATAAAACATCCCCGCCAACCCCCTGGGATTGGGAAACCCATATATTATTGCTACACATACTACTCCCTATCCACAGTTATAGGTTCCATCAATGTACGCCGTATGGCCCAGATTCCATACAAAACGGGACACGGTTCTTTAAGTGAAACATGGAATTTGTTATCGTTATCGTTTTTCTTTTGAACCAAAATGTTTGAATACAATAATCATGTTTTTCTTATAAGTAATAAAAATGCTAATAATAAATTAATAATATCAATGTTCTTTTATGTTAAGATCTAAATTATAAATAATTAAATTTCGAATCACTTCAAAGATGCGTTAAAAATTTTCAGGATATTTGCACCTTTTTGCATTTAACATTTCTAAGTGCCCAAAAATCTCAAATCTTCAACTTTGTTTAATTAGTCTGTAATGAGAAATTTTGATTCTAATTTGATGATATCACTGCTAATTTATCTATATTTCACAAATGAGAATGCCTATTTGTTTTTTTTTTATTAAACAAAAATTGAAAGATTTTTCATTAGAATGAATCATATTGCCACTCAAATAATCTCATCTGCAATTAATTATTAAAAATGTTGACAAGAAAAAAATATAGCACATATCATATGACGTTAAGTTTAATATCAATAATCATTAAATCTTAGCTTATTCATTTAAGTGTTGCAAAGACTAGTGCAAAGCATTGTACTCTTCATGACATGAAGTTCATTTTCACAATTCTTGATTTATCCGCGTATCTAAATCATTCAGTATGATATCGCAATACGAAAGGATGTTTTGCTTCATTGCAATAATTCAAACTTATAGGGATTTAGATTCCAAAATATGAATAAGGATTAATATCTGTTGTAATTTCAATTTTAATGTCTAAAAATTGATTGTTATTTGTGATGTCTGTAGTTGGGTTCAAAAGTCATTGACGGGCTCTTGTCCGTATAGTTGATAAGATTTGCATTTCAAATTTTTAAAAACAATCACAGCAAACATATTGATTTTGCCTTTCACTTTTTATGAGCATTTTATTTTTTAAACTCAACACATTTACAATTACTACTACTTTCTTTATTTGAGTTTAAAATATTGTGAGTATCTATCGAACAAATCATTGGTTTGAGATTATGTTCTTCAGTCAGATAGTCAGTCACTTGCTTATATGTATGCTTGTGTATGCAATTCATTCTTTATGAATTATCGCTTAATTATCTTCATTAGACTTTTTCTTTCAAATACTTAAGCTTACTCAATTTTATCTTCTTTTAAATAATAACAGAGTTTCACCATATTTAATTTTCGTACAAGTTTTTCAAATCGAATACGTTTTACGTTTCAAATTCAAACAAACTATAACATGTATGGTAATTGTGTACTTTTTTTCTGCGTTCCAGTTAGACGCCATTGTTGTGTAGTTCCAACAGGTCGTTGAGCGTTTGGATTTAGTATCATTTGCGTATTAATAAATTCGTTGCCTGAATTTGGTGTAGTTGCTATCGTTGAATTATAATCAGATTCAATACTAAAATATATATGCTCTGACGGAGGGCGCTGTTGTTGTTTTTGATTATGCAATTGATGATGATGCGATGGATCGTCACCTGAACAAAGCAATTAAATCCATTAACATTTTAATAACATCTCAGTCAAAAATAATACTGAAAAAAATGCATCCAATATCATTGTATTGTTTGAAATGATGATACTTTTGATTTATTATTTTTTTTCAACATGGTTTTAAATTTCAGGGGAAAATGGTTAAAAGAATGCTTACCAGCCGGACCAATACAATTAACTCGCCGTCCTAGAGGACTGGGCGTTGCAGTTGTTGCTGAAGAATAGTTCGATTCATCATTTTCTTGCTGATAATACGATGGTGGATGCATGGCATGATGCAAATGCATTATTTGTACTGGAGGGGCGCTAGGTATTTGTTGCTGCAGGCAAATGTTATCCGAATTTGCAGTTTTTGGTATGTTTGAATCCATTGAATGATGCAGCGTCTGATGCAATGTATAATTGTTAGAACGAGTCTGAACTTCAGCTGGTAACGCGTAACGTAATTTCTCCCAGAAATGCTTATCAGACAATTTTATACTGTTAACAACACGTGACTTGATATACGGCAACAATTCTAAATCACTTTCGGCTTCTGACAATGCTTCATGCTCCTCTAATAAAACTAATTTTTGAGGCCGTTCTTTAAGTGCTTCATGAACAGCATTTCTCACTTCATATCGGCTCCATTCGGTCTGTAGGAAGTTACGCGACAATAATATTACAACTCGTTTTGATGCACGTGCTGATTCGAGTATTTGCAAATATGTTGCATCATTTATTAAATCACGATGCTGAAGACAAAAACGCAATTGCGGTGACCGTATTTCCAATTCAGCAACAATTTCTCTCATCGCTAGCTCATAGTCCTTTTCTGAGTAAAGAAATAAGGCATCATACAACTTTTCATAGTCTTCACCGTTCGTTTCACAGACACGAACACCAAATTTAGCAAATAGCCAAATTCGTAGTTTCACACGAAATATAATAGCTAACACTAGAATAATTACAATAATAATTGAAAGCAAAGCCGTCAGAAGAACTGGAATATGTTCATTTATACGAATATCTGGCAACAGAACTGATCGGCTCTCGTAAAAGCTTCTACAATCACGGGTAGAATTGAAGTCTAATTCGCGCTTTCTTGCTCCATCAATACAGTAAATGTCTTGTGAATCATCTAAAATAACAGCGTTTTCACTAACAAATGAGGTGAGCTCCTGCAAAAATACGCAACGACAACTCCAGGCATTTCGACCAATTGATAGTGATTTCAGATTTGGAAAACGCTGCGGCAGTGTAATTGCTTGAAACAACTTCATTGTTACAAATCGATTACCATCTATACGTAACACTTCAAGCGATTTAAGTGGTGTAAATGTGTCATTTGCCACATATTCAAGCAAATTATTGTGTAAGTATAGTTCCTTCAATTGACTCAAATTATCAAATTCATGTCCATGTAACGTACGTAATTGGTTCTGCTCTAAATGTAGAGTTTCTAGCGAATACAGACCAGACAATGCACGTTTTTGTAATCGATGCAGCGCACTATTATTTAAAAATAGTTGTTGCAAATTTTTTCGGCCAATAAATGCATTGTTCTGCAGTTCGTTAATTACATTACCATCCAAATAAAGTATTGTTGTATCCATAGGCACTTTTTTCGGTAGTACGTTAGTTGGTTGTACCCCTCCACCACAATCGACAACGTTTGCACTCCAAGTTTGATCATGATAACATGTACAGTTTGATGGACAGATCATTTCACAATCACATGCATCGAAATCACAGCAGTGGCATAAAGCAAAGCACATTGTCTCGTATTTACAAAGGAAATCTTTCGAATCCAGTGAGGCAATTTTTCGGACTGCAGCTCCACGCTCATAAGGCATAATACAATCAATGTTGGCCAAATCCATGACTCGGGGGTGCTGACGCGCAGTCAAATTATTTACAGATTGAAGCCAATCCATGGAACAGTCACATTCTAATGGATTCCCTCCCAGGTAAAATTCAGGCAGAGTTTTGGTAGGTGGTATTGGTGCCAAACGTAGAGTATGCAAATGAATTTTTGCCAAAGCATTCGAATACAAATCAACTCGAGTTAAATTTACTTTGTCAACGAATGTGTTGGATTGAATTGAGCTTATTAAGTTATTATTAATGAATAAAAGTTCGATGCTATTGGGAACGGAAATGGGCCCCATTTGGTTTAAGCGATTGTGGCTGGCATCGAGTGTTTTCAAACTAATTTCTTCCTGCAATTTATAATAATTTCCTAACTCTTCGATATAATTGGCGTGTAGATCAAGCCATTTCAAACTTCGCGGGATAAATGCATAATCAAACCAAACTAAGTGGTTTTCAGCTAAATTAAGCCACAGCAAAGAGTTTAGTGTGGCGAAAACACCATTGATATCGTTAATAAAATTACGATCTAAGCGAAGTGCTTCGATTTCATTATTTGCTTCAAATGAGCCACGTTCAATGAACTGAATACGATTTTTAGCTAAATTCAATACACTCAAATGTGGTAAGTCGATGAACATTTCCTTAGTTATATTTCCAATTTGATTGTCGATGAGACGAAGGCCAGTAAGCTGATTTAAGTTACGGAATGCACCTATATTTATTTCACTGATTTGATTTTCACCCAAGTCCAATGTTCGTAGCATGGTTAAATTTTGAACAGCACTTGGTATTTCTTGTAATTGATTCGTGCTTAAATCCAGCTCCTTTAAATCAGAGCAGTTTTTGAATGCACTTGGTTCAACAATACTAATTAAATTATTATTCAGCGTCAATTTCGATAAAACGAAAAGACCGTTGAACAGTTCGTTGTTAATAGTGTGCAGACGATTTTCTGCCAAATTAAGCGTATGCAAATTATACAATGGCAGGAATGCGTTGTCTTCTATGTAGCCAATAGAATTGTTACGTAGATCAAGTATTTGCAAAAAATATAGGTCACGAAATGTTTTTGATTCGATACGTGTTAGTGCATTGTGTGCCAAATTCAAAACAATCATACGTATCAGCCCGCAAAATGTTCCGTTGTCAATCTGATGACTAGATAATTGATTGCTGCTTAGATCCAATATCAATAATTGCTCAAGTTTATGAAATAAACCACGCGGGATTTCAAACAATCTGTTGTGCTGCAGATGAATTTCTTGAAAATCACGTGCGCCAGCAAATAAACCGTTAGGTAGTGATTCCAATTTATTATGGCTAATGTTGAATATGCGCAACGATGGCAGTCCTGCTAATGCTTCTCCAGAAATTTGTGTAATATTGTTATGTTCCAGATTCAATTGTTGTAAACGTCGCAGTTTTGCAACTGACCAGTTTTCGGGCAGTGTAGATAATTCATTTCGGCTTATATCCAAGAATCTTAGGTCACCTTCGCCCCCACCATCACATGGTTTCTTTGAAAAGCCAAAACCATCTGTTGATCGAATGCGATTACGTGTTATATTTAATACTTGTAAATTTTGTAGTATGCAGAATGCGCCCTCAGGTATTGCTCGCAAATTATTTTCTATCAAATTTAGCACCTCTAACTCTTTAAGTGTATGCAATGAAGTTTTGTTTATTTCAAGGCTCTTACTTGGGCCCCATTCAGCGTTTTTTGTTCGTATAGTTAATTGCTTTAAACCTTTCAATCCAGTGAATATGCCAGTGGGCAAACGGTGCAATTTACACGAATCAATAACCAATTCATTCAAATTTTGTAACTGTATGAAAGCATTTTTCGGTAAATCACTCTCATATAAAAAATTCTCACTGCACTGAATTGTCAATTTATCATAATCTTGAGCGGGATGAAAGTCCAAAGTCGTAGTATTATCAAGTGCACTCAGATGGCACGTAATGCTATTCGATTTACTACTGTAATCCCATCTACATTGACTAAAATTTGGAGTTGCTGTTACTAACGTTATCCATAAAATGTTTAATACAGCTGCGATATTTATACAAATCAATTGCGGTGTAGATAAATAAAACGAACAAAAAATTATATTATTCTGCATGATGGTAACATTTGATATTTTCTTAGGCAATATACAATTTTGATTGAATTATAATTCAAATGCAAATATAGATTGCTCTGTTACTAAGCTCCTTCTGATTAATTTCAAGTTTATTACCAGATAAACAAACTAGCTCATTTTTTTGGGTAAACACCAAAATGAGGAAAAAGTAGCAAAATATAAGAATCCAGCAATAGTCTCGATATGTGATGAACAATGTCTTTAATAAACACGCAAACGTACAAAAAGCCAGGAATCTTTAGACAATCAATATTATAACAAAATGGGTGCGCTCAAATAATCAAAATAATGTCAAAGCATGAATAATGAACACTCATTTGCTTAGTTTTCACCTTTTGCTTCAAACTATTTTATTTTTAAGTTGTATTAATTAGTTTGTTTCTTTTTTTTAAACTCATTCAAAACACTTTTTATCATTGATGTTTTCTTCTCAATTATTATAATTTACATAGTGGTTCGCAGAAAATGTTCGTTTAAATATAAATTTAATAATTTGGTAAGCGTTATCGAGCTGGAGTCATTGACACCAATTGCAACTATCGCTTACAATGTAATACATTAAAATGTTCATATCAACCACGATTATTAATTCGTTCTGATTATGTTGTTGTCTTTAAAGTTCATAAGAAATATCCTACTATTCTATTTTATATACTGTTATTTCATTTAATTAAAGTATGTTATTTTTTTTTCCAAACTTCATCTCTTCTTAGAACATATATTTATTGCTTTCTTCGTTAAAATTCGTGGATTCTAAGTCACAGCATCTTTAACATTCTCATTGGAATATTTCGTCGTTATGTTACAATTAATAGCAACATTTTATTCTCGTAAGCATCAAGATAATCAGATTTAACTTTCATTATTTTATAAATGGTTTTCCAATATATTATTACCAATCAGTAATACTTTTTTCATTTTAGTACGTTATTCATTTTCAAATCGAAGTCATAATGATAAAACAGCATTTCACTTTGTTTCGGACAAAAACTGATATTATTGCTTTTTTAATTTTTCAAATATAGTAAACATGTTTCAAAGAAGAATTTCTGTTCCCATATTTCGAACAAAAGCACTTACATAACTTTGCCAAATTGAAAACAAATTTGAATTTCTATGTTGTTCATAATTTTTGTCCAATTTTTACTTCTAATACTAATTTTTTCACCATACAATTTTCAACAGAGTCACTGAAATCACTTGTAAATTGCTTTCAACAATGAATACGCTGCTAGCGCCGTCGGTGTATTTGCTGCTTTATTTTCTTTTCGATTTTTTTTGTACTTTATTCTCTTAAAGACAATAACGCCATAAATATAATAATGATGCTATACTGACATATTTGATCGATAGTTCAAACTCTAAAAAAAACTTTTATTTAATACTGTGCAATTTTTTTTACTTTAAAAAAATTTACTTTCTTTGTCTTTGCTTCTTTTTCATATCGTCTCTCATTATATCAAATGGGTATTAATTTTGGTAATTTTATATGCTACTTCCATCACAATCTTCATAGTTTCTGAATTAATTGAAATCTGCCACAATTCTATTTATACTTCATTTTTTATTTTTTTCATTTCTCATATCATTTGCATGTGTTTCTATATATTTTATGAAAAGCAGTTGATTTTTTTCGGAAGCACAGATACACAAAACTAAATCTTTAACATTTATACTTTTATATATTTTATCAAATGTTTTATAGTATTTTATGTTAAAATACATTTTGTAGTTAAAAATAATTTCTACAATTCAACTGAATGGAATGGAACTACTTTGAAGATAACTAACTTTAGTCTAAACAAAAATTGGATAATATCTCGACAATTTAATACAAATATTTTTATAATTCAATTCACACTAATCGTTTTTTATACATTATTTTAATCGATTTTTACATTCTTTTCTTTCTCCATCATCAATAATAATTTGATGAAACTGAAGAAAACTTATTGGTTTGTACTCGAAAGCGAGAATACCCGCACTACAAGAACAACTAATACTTTGTGTTCTTTCATTAAACCAAAAAAAAAAAAAAAATTGAGTCTCTATGCCTTGCTATTTCAATGGTTAAACTCATACTAAATGCATTCACCATGAGCACAGCCGTCGCATTCAATTATTGCTTCTTTTTCTTTCTTTAATGTCAGTTCCATGAACCCCATTCAAGACATAGCTATATACTCTCATATATTATGTACATTTTGAATGGAAAACAAATTTGAGCGAGGCAAAGTTTTACTTCAAGAGAGCGTGACGGTATGAATAGCTTGCTCAGTATTCCCCTTCATGTGCGCAGCCGATAATACTCACATTTAAATTTTATTCTGTTAGTTGAAATTCATTCACTACACAGGAACGCGTGTTAAACACACATGTATGAACATAAACACAAACAGTAGAAGCTTGTTTGTCGTGCATTTCCCCTGTGATGTGAACTCTCGTATTCTGAATTATTTTTTTATGAAACGAGGCACATATTGTTGGTTTTTATGCTACTCCCTACTATTTGCAACCTATTTGCGTTTCATGTTTCTCATTTTCTATTTCTTTCAACCTCTGATCTAGGATACACATATCATCGATTTTCATTCGAAGTTTTATACCTTTTAATCAAGAAAATATACAATGCTCTTTTGCTCTCTTCATACTCAGTCATCCAATCATCATTATCACTAAAATTTACTACCAATTTATTCAATTTTATTTTTCTTTTTCAAACTCCATGTTATCATTAGTTTTTTACAAAAATATATACATGTTTCGAATTAATTAAAATTAAACAAATATGGTTTGTTTATTGTTTGGCCCATTAAATTTAGTTCGGAGCTTATGAATGTAAATGAAAATGTAATTCCAATTTTTAACTTTCATGTTAAATAGCTGTCTAATGCATTTTGTAAGAAGGACCAATGATGGTCACTTGCACATATTCACTGTATACAGTATATATATAAAGACCTATTGAATAAGATAAATGTTTTTGATATATAGGTAGTTTTGGTTAAACTCTTAGCAAGTACAATAATTATTCTATTTATTAAAACATATTCAATAAAATGACTTGAATGGAATTTTATAAATGATTCAATATTCCTTTTCATCCTACTTGTTATTTTAATAAAAACATTTTAAGAAATGAAATACTGAGATGCCTTCTCAAATTTATTTGATGAGAAAGTTTTTTTTTATGAAATATAACAAGTAATAAAATTAAGAAGAACTTAAAGATTATAAATCATGAGAAGTTCAAAAAGTGCATTTTCATTTCAACTTCAAGAACAATTTTCGGGGTAATTGTGTATGTTTTATTACCTCTGATATTTCATATATAGGATTGGTTTATTGTAAAAAATAGAATTATACGCTTTCCCATATAAATATTCTGAACATAAAACAAACACAATAGAGACATATTTACTGGTTTTTGGAAGCATTTCTATCTAAGGTGGTTCACAAATATGAATAATGAATTATTTAATCAATTTTAAAATTCGAATTACATTAATAGATACATATGTATATTCCATTTATCCACCCAAAAATGAACAGGTACCTGTTACGAGACATGTATCTGTTAGTGTCACCAAATACTTCATAGTTGCGGTTACAGGAATTAGGTAGACAACAACAACAACAACAACAACAACAACAACAACAACAACAACAACAACAATCATTTGAAGACCATTAATGCCTTTCAGCGTCTGGTCTGTTTTGTAATGGTCGGCCAATAACAATTCTCCTCCAATGTACCCTATCGAGAGCCAGGTCTTCAGTTTCCCTATTCCAATCATACCCTCTTTCATTCAAGTCGTTCTTAACCGAATCCAAATATCGTCTTCGCGGTCTACCTCTACCTCTCGGTGCATTCACTTCAGCATTCAAAATTAACTTTGGTAAACGATAATCATTCATACGCTGTACATGACCAAACCATCTCAATCTTGACATTCTAGCTATATCGTCAACCGAATTCACATTCAAATCTTCACGTATTTTCTCATTCCTAATTCTATTTTCCCATAGATCCCTACGCGACACACCCGAAATCATACGCAAAACTTTCATATCAGCCACTTCTAAATCATGAATTAAATTATTTGAATCGACCCAGCTCTCGCTGCCATACGTGATAGTTGGTCTGAAGATTGACCCATGAATCATCAACTTCGTTTCTTTACTCAACTCTCGTTTATTAAAAACATGTGACCTTAAGAAGGGTTTCAACAAAAGTTGAGCAACAACTTTATTACCATTCACTCTGCGATGTTCAAATTCCTTATCCAGCTTGCCGTCTTCAGAAAAGATGCAGCCTAAATACTTGAATTGAGACACCTGCTCAAGCACACTCTCATTCAACAGGCAATTCATTTGCTTCCTATTTTTCCCTATATGCATGACATGTGTCTTTGAACTGCTAATGGTCATTCCAAAGTTCGTACAAGCTGTTTCTAAATCGCAAATGCTGTTTTGTAGCTCTTGTTTTGAGCCCCCAAACAATACTAGGTCATCCGCATATGCAAGAGCGGAGATAATGTTTCCCCCCAAAACTACGTTACCCCTCAGCTTAGCTGACTTGATCAGTTTGTCCATATAAATTATAAATAAAAGCGGTGATATTGTACAGCTCTGTCGAAGACCATTTCGCACTTCAAACCATTCACTCAATTCCCCATCTACTCTCACAATAATTATTAGACGTATAATATAAATTTAAAATATAAGATTATTATTAATTAATGAATATTATTATATTATTGCTTTTCGCTAAGGTTGTCCTCCAAAAACATTGCTTCATTTCTCAACATTGTTAAGGAATAAACGAATATTTGCATAGCATACACACAAAAAAATGTACAATTCTCATAAGAATCCGATATAATCGGCCGAAAGTAAAAAGTTAATACGCCGATGAGAGAAAAAGTAAGTGAATACCGTGTAAACAAACTCATTTTACGTTGAAATTTATCATTAAATAAATTCCTCTTTGTTATTAAATAAAATCAATGTTGTTTTTATTTTTTTTCTAAAGTGGAAAATATTCATGGTATATGATATAGAATAGTTTTGTGTTGTTTTTCAGTTATATTTGTTCAATAAAAATTAACAAAAAGAAATCTTCATTTAGATATTCGAATGTGTAACGTGACCGACTTTTTCTGTGACGTTACCGACTTTACGTTTATGTCTGTGCATTACATTACATTAATCATAGTTTATAGACCAAATGGTATACCGATTTATTCACTGTGTTTAGTCTTTAATCAGCCAGTGAACATTATATTCGAAAGCGTATGTGAGAGGTTGCAGGGCACAACTGCACCACAATCGAATGTTCGGCCCATAATTGGCTACACCTTTTTGCGGATTGAGGTATGAACGACAATCCAAGCGCTAAGGCGATTAATTAAAGTGATGTGCGTTAATCAATTGCTTCGTTATGCACAACAGTGGACCAACAATTTTTAAAGTGCTTATCCGAGACACTCCGTGTGGTTCAAATATCGACTATCTATTCAATTCTTCTATCAATGAGTGCGTTCAATGAATAGAAAAGATTTTGAATACCAGTAGAATCGAACCCACGTCCCCATGCTTGCAAGCCTGGCGCGCTAACTAATAGTCTACAGCTGGGTTTTTTGATGTCTGTGCAAGTTATCAAATACAATTTTTCCGCTCATTTGCAATTTGAATAATTTATTTCATCCTTCTTCTTTGATATAGTGCATGTGAGAACAATAGTTCATTTTCAGATTCGCTAATTTTATCGAAAATGTATAGTGACCTCCAAACTCACTTCCAAAATTATGTGACTTTACCGTCGACCTAAAAATGCGCATATCTCTTATGAAATAAATGATGTTATTTAATATTGTTTATATGAAATATTAGTCTTTACGAGCTTTATCCATAGCGATGAAACGTCCATACAAACACGTTAGGGCACGTAGTAGGCTACGTCATGTAGTTTGCATAACGTAGCTTGGGCGCGTAGTTCCGACGTTTAATCGCTATGGCTTTTTCATATACAATTAAGAAATTAATTGATTCGATTTTTTTTCCTGAGGTATGAAGACGTTACCGACGTGACCCACGTCCATATGTCCGTCTTCGTTCTTGAAAAGAAAGACGGACAAAATAATTTGGTCCGTCCTTCTTGAGGAAAGGGACGAACAAAAAAAATTGGTCCGTCCTTCCTGAGAAGAAGGACCGACGGACGGACAAAAAAAGTTCGTATAATAATTATACATTAAGGATGAATCTGAAGCCAATTTCACAATTGAAGCTTACGCCATTGGTGGTGACTGATACTATAATACACTTATAAAGTTGCCTATGACAATCATAACAAGAAGTTCGAATTACCTCATGGACTTGACATTAAAGCAACAAATTACCCATTGATGAATTTCGATGCAGTGTTGCCGCCAAAAAAAAGCACCACAAGTATTAAAGTAACAAGTCGAATATGCGATCGAATACGCAATCAAATACGCATTACTAAATCACATTATTATTTTTAAAAAAAAACTATTTTTTTTATTTTCCATTACACTATGCAACACTAAATTTGCCATTTCAAAACCAATGATTTTTTCTGAAAGGGTAGTTGAAAAAAAGTCGAAAAAATTATATTTCAACAAATTCCTAGGTTTCGTTCGTATTTAATGGCGGTTTTTTTAAAAAACCCAATTTTTCATGATATGAGCTCGACATTATGGTCGATAACTCAAAAATGCATAATCATATAGCAATGATTGAGTATTCACTTGAAAAGTATATAAAATTCCGCAAATTTTGATTGCTCGCGCAACAATTTATGTCTTATAGTTTCGCCACAATCTCAAATTTAAGTCAAAAGTCACAATATTTTTTTAGCAAAAAACATCCATTCTTTGCCATATTTTAGCCTATTACTCAGGGAAGAGAAGATATTTTTCAATTTTTTTTTTCTCAATGTTAAATCGGGATAATTTTCCAACAATTTTAAGTACTATATGAAGAAATTCTGATGAAAATTGTTCAATTTATAAACAATTGAACAATTATAGCTTTTTTTTACTAAAATAGCAATTTTTAGCTTTTTAAATGTTTAAGAAGACTTTATTATTAAAATTGCGTAGGAAACTCAATTTAATGAACATTTTATGATTTATTCAAAAAAAAAAAAATTATTCGCGCTACGAAATTTCCCCATAGATGGCGGTTATTTACAATAAATATATATTCATATGACATTTCTCTGAAAAAAATTAGTTGCATTTTGGTTGTCAGTGTGTTATCATTGTTATCACTAAAATATATATTTTCTCATTAAAAATGGCCAATAGAATGTTTGTTTGTAAGGTGGCTCCAAGTAAATTTTGTTATATATGTGGTCATTTTATGGCTCAAGAAAAAAAATGTGAAATTGATAATGAAATTGCAAATCTTTATGAACTTTATTTTGGCTTTGCAACGAACCGAATAAAAAGACCTTGGATTCCTGAATTTTGTTGTCAAACGTGCGAAATGAATTTGAGATTATGGTCAAAAGGTCGGCGCAATTCTATTGGATTCGGTACACCCATGATATGGAGTGAACCATCTAACCATTCGGACGATTGCTATTTCTGTGTTATCAATCTTCCATATGTTTTGACAAAAAAGAATTTGAATACAATCATTTACCACGAAGTAAGCTCAGTCAAACTGCCTAAACCTCATAGTGATAAAATACCAATTCCAATACCACCTTCGAAATTGAAAAAAGAAGAATCAAGTCAAACCGAATCCTCATCAGAACAAACATTTTCAAGTGGAGACTCATATCGTTTATTGAAAAAGCCATTCGATCCTAATGAATTCAATGATTTGTGTCGGGAACTCCAATTAACTAAAGAAGCTTCGGAACTTTTAGCATCAAGACTCAAGGAACGTGGATTTTTGGAAGCAAATATCATTTCTCATCGAACTAGAAGTGATACGTTGATAAAATTTTTTGATGAACAAGATTCTCTATTCTATTGCAAAGATATTTTTGGTTTATTCGAAGAGCTAAATGAAACATATGACTCAACCGAGTGGAGGTTGTTCATCGATTCGTCATCAAAAAGCTTGAAGGCAGCATTAGTTCATATTGGGAATGAAAAACCAAGCATACCAGTAGCTTTTGGTCCAGAACTTCAGGAAAAATATGAAATTATGAAGTTATTACTTGAATGTATCCAATACAAGCGACATAAATGGCTCATCTGCGCCGATTTGAAAGTAGTTGCCATTTTGATGGGGTTACAAGGAGGAAATATAAAGTATCCATGTTACATATGTTCATGGAATAGAACGGCTAAAATTGATCAATATCAACGTAAATCATGGCCTAATCGAAATCAAATCATATATGGTGAAGAAAATGTGATGAATAAACCACTTGTTGAAAAATCAAAAATACTAATACCACCATTGCACATTAAATTGGGGCTTATTACTCAATTTGTAAAATCTTTGCCATCAGATAGTGTACCTTTGAAATTTATATTTGATTTTTTCCCTGGTATATCTACTCTTAAGAAAAGTCAAGGCATATTTAATGGACCTGATATAAGGAAACTTTTTCAAAGTACGGAATTCGTAACTACATTGGAAAGAAAGCACAAAAAAGCATGGTTGTCGTTCAAAGCAGTCGTTGAGAAATTTTTAGCTGGCAAGACAGTAGATAATTATGCCGAAATCGTTCAGCAAATGCTAGATAATTTCAATGATATTGGAGCAAACATGACATTGAAAGTTCACTTTTTGAACTGTCATCTTGACTTTTTTTCAACATATGATCCAGGTGATATCAGTGATGAACAAGGTGAGCGATTTCACCAAGATATCGCTCAACTTGAGCAAAGATATCGGGGAAAAGACGAGAAGATGATGTTGGCAGAATATTGCTGGATGTTGAAACGTGAAGAAAAAAATGCATGTCATCGTAGGAAGAGTCGTCAGGCCAGGCACTTTTAACAATTTTAAAGAAAATGTACACAACAATAAAAATCAGATTATATAAAAAAACATCTTATAAATCATAAAATGTTCATTAAATTGAGTTTCCTACGCAATTTTAATAATAAAGTCTTCTTAAACATTCAAAAAGCTAAAAATTGCTATTTTAGTAAAAAAAAGCTATAATTGTTCAATTGTTTATAAATTGAACAATTTTCATCAGAATTTCTTCATATAGTACTTAAAATTGTTGGAAAATTATCCCGATTTAACATTGAGAAAAAAAAATTGAAAAATATCTCCTCTTCCCTGAGTAATAGGCTAAAATATGGCAAAGAATGGATGTTTTTTGCTAAAAAAATATTGTGACTTTTGACTTAAATTTGAGATTGTGGCGAAACTATAAGACATAAATTGTTGCGCGAGCAATCAAAATTTGCGGAATTTTATATACCTTTCAAGTGAATACTCAATCATTGCTATATGATTATGCATTTTTGAGTTATCGACCATAATGTCGAGCTCATATCATGAAAAATTGGGTTTTTTAAAAAAACCGCCATTAAATACGAACGAAACCTAGGAATTTGTTGAAATATGATTTTTTCGACTTTTTTTCAACTACCCTTTCAGAAAAAATCATTGGTTTTGAAATGGCATGAAATTTTTCATTTTTTGTTGCATAGTGTTATTATAACAATATATCAGCTAAGACACAGTTAAAAAAAGTGACGTTGAAAAAAATGTATAACGCGAATCGCAATAATGGCAATAATAATTAAAACGATAAAAATGTAACGAGTCATAATATAATTTGCCAATACTGTTTAGTTGAAAGAAAACAATACTCAATATAAACAACCAAAAAAACGGGTCTAATGCGCAATAGCATTCAATATTATAATTTAAAAAAATTCCCGATAATTCAGATTTAATTGAATGTGGATTCGGTTGATGAGGTCGCAAGAAAGTCGAGATTAAGATGGTTTGGGCATGTACAACGTATGAATGAGTATCGTTTACCAAAGTTAATTTTAAATGCTGAAGTGAATGCACCGAGAGGTAGAGGTAGGCTGCGGAGGCGATATTTGGATTCGGTTAAGAACGATTTGAATAAAAAGGGGGTATGATTGGAATGGGGAAACTCAATACCTGGCTCTCGATAGGGTTTGTTGGAGAAGAATTGTTAAGGGGCTGCCATTACAAAACAGACCAGACACTGAGGGGCAATAATGGTCTTTAAATGATTGTTGTTGTTGTTGTTGTATTCAGATTTAATTTTAATAATATTAAGACACAGTAGTGTTTAATTTCCAACACACCAAAAATGACTATTATGGCATGTTTTTCGAAAATTTTCAAAAAAATCCGCCAATAGTATTACATCGGTCTTCAAATACAAATCGGAATATTGACCGAGATTTTTTATACCAAATTTATTCCACACTTCCTTCGCAAAATCATAATCGTCATCAGAAATATCTAAAAATTTTCTTTAGATGGAAGAACTTGCTCGTTTAATTTTTCCCAGCAATTCACATAATCGTAGCAAAACACTCCTTCCCTCTCTAGCAGACATAATTGCTCTTCGTTTAGTTCAGTATATTCTGTCCTGAGAATTTGCTTCTTTTCAGATGGAATTAAAGATGGGTCATACTACTTAAGTCGCGCGAAATAAGGTCGCTGACAAAACCGAATTTTGGTCGCAAAAAAAAAATTGCGACTATAATTCGTTGTTCGGAACGAATTAAGGTCTCTGACAAAAACGAATTTTGGTCGCAAAACTATTTGTACCGAAAACTCCACTTTGTCTATCCTCATTCCCGAAATTTGTCCTTTGTCTGATTTTCCCCCGCTATGGTAAATAAAAACGAATTTTAGTCGTACAAAAAAACGAATTTCCGTCGCAGAAAAATTCTCATACAAATCTCATTTGCGACCTTAATTCGCGCAACTTAGGTAGTATGACCCTTAAAGATGATGGCGAATCGAGCGTCAATTTGTTTGTACACACAAAAAAATATCGTTACTATTTAAGTATGTGTGTGTGTAGTTATTGAAACCTGAACATTTGTTTTGCATCTGTGTAGATGTGTTTAAAATTCAAATACAAAAACTTGTACGTGTTCTGTCAAAATCTAAGTGATGCTATATTTTAAATTTGATTTTTGAACTGTCATCAATACACAATTTGACACAACACATACAAGTTTTTGTATTTGAATTTTAAATACTTCTACACAGATGCAAAACAAATGTTCCTATAGGATTTTTTAAATTCATTTTGGTGCTAAATGCAAACAAAATCCCATTTGACGTTAGTTCAAGTTCTAACTAAAATACAGTGTACCATCTGGACCAGCACTGGTGTTTGTCTTAATTTTCAGTAGTTGATCCAAAACAAATGTTTCGTTTCAGTCTTGTTCAGTTAAGTGAAGCATACAGACGTGATATCGCTTGTTTGTTGACCTAAACACCCAAAATCCAATATTGTTTATTTTTAGTTACTTCGGTTAAGAAGTTTTCATTGAAGTACGGTTATAAGTTGAATTATTGTAAATAAACGCAAAAATTCTTTCTTTCACTCTATGTAACTATGGTTAATAATAATAAGAAAAGAACTCGTTCACCGAAATCTGTTAGTCAAAGTAAAAAAAAAAAGTCGAAGAAAAATAAACTAAATTCTCAAATCGATCTCGATAAAATTCAAGTGCCGCTAACCAATCGTTTTGATGTGTTAAGTGACGATGAAATCGAAAATGACGCCGACGCTGAATCAATTTCGTCTAAACCAAACAGAAAAGTTTCACCTATTGTTGTTACGGACGCGAAAGCGGATCTACAGACAATTATTATTGATTCAAAAATTACTTGTGATCTCAAAATAACGAGCATTGGCAAGAAAATTTTTCCACAATCAACCGAAGATAAATCGAAAATTATTGATGCTCTAATGTTAAAAAAAGTCAATTTTTTCTCACATCCAGATGATGTTAATAAAATTTTTAAAACGGTTCTCTCTGGTCTACCCGAAATCGACATAAATTTAATCAAAACAGACATGCAAACAACATACAATCTCACACCAATCAAAATAATAATGTTCAATACAAAGGCAACAAACAAACTTTACTTGTGTCATTTTAATAAGAAAGATGTCAATCTCAAAACACTCAACACAATCAAAGTCATCTACCATCACATGATAAAGTGGCAGCCATATAAAAATCAACGCAAATCACCAACACAATGTTATAAATGCCTTATGTATGGCCACGGTGCACATAGCTGTTACCGCTATGCGGTTTGCATGTTATGCAGCGGCAACCATTTAACGAAAGAATTATGTACAGTCATTCCACCAGAAAATAAGAATGCTGTATACAAATGCTTTAATTGTTTGAGTGCCGACTTACAACACGACCACAAAGCAAATGATGAAAAATGTCCGTTCCGCGCCAAATATATATCAGCGAAGGAGAAAGCAAGAAAGAAAACACACAAAAAATCACCTTCCAACAAACGCAACAACATCAACGAAGAGAACACAAACGATGAACACAGATACGTTCGAGCACCTCAACCAACACCCTTGACACACTCGTTTGCCGACGCTACTAGGCAAAACACACAGTCAAACAATATCACACAATCACATGCTTCAACATCAGCACATTCTAATTCGCCACGCACAACAAATGCAACTAACAGCACAAACAATGAATTATGGTCAATGGCAGAAATTGCTCAAATCTTCACTCAATGCATAGGAGAACTGAAACAATGTAAATCAAAACTAGACCAATTGAGTGTCATTGCTAATTTACTTCATCATGCCTGTGTTTAAAACACCAAACATTGCTTTTTGGAATGCTCAAAGCATCACATCCAAAATAAAACAAACACAACTTGAACATTTTATCACCAAAGAAAAAATCGACATCATGTTATTGGTTGAAACATTTTTGAAACAACAACATACATTGTATTTTATTTTATTTATTTATTTATTTACCAAATACTGGCATGTACAATATAAGTAGATTTGTGTAGTATAATTAGTTTAATTAGTTTCGTTTGGAAATTAGCAAAAATTTAAAGAAAGTAAATAATTAAGAGTATTCAAGTCAAATTATCAATAAAAATGATTTCGTTAGGAAAAACCACTCTTTTTCTAAACTCTTTATCTAACAACAATTATGTATCTCATATTAAAACTATTAAAAATTAATACAAAAAACATTAAAGATAGAAGCAGAGAACAATTTGTTTGAAAATGTTATAAGTCATAGTCAATAAATTAAATTTGCGTCCAAGATCCAAACGCTTCATTGTGCAGATCCAATAGACTTCGTTTAAACTCAAAGTGTGATAACGTTGGATCGATAAATATAGACGCCAAGTTGAAGGCACGACAAGCATAATTGAAGGGAGACATAGTGGAGCGGTCGGTTCTACAACATTTGATTCGAATGAATTCGGGATTGCGAAGTGTACGTATGCCAGTGTTTAGATTCATTTGCGATAGAAGAGCAGGAGCATTGTATTTCCCAATGATAATTGAATGAATGAACAGTATAGATGCATTTAATCTACGACGAACAAGTGTTTGAAGATTGTGAGTTTGACAACGCTCGGTGTATGGTGAAAGGACATAATCACCATTAATTCGACGTAGATAATCACCATTCAACAACATTATCATTTGCTTTTGAGTACGTTCGATGAATTGTTTATGTGTTGAGTAGTGTGGCATCCAAATCGAGCTAGCAAATTCCAGATTTGAACGAACCAAGGCCATATAAAGTATCCTTACAATATCTTTTTCAAAGTAGAATGATTGACGCTTAACAAATTGTAAGGTAGCGTTCGCCTTATTGCAGATAAACTCAATATGAGAATTAAAATTCAATTTACTATCAAGCAACACTCCAAGGTCACGAATCGTATCAACACGTTCAATTATTTGATTGTCGATGATGTATTCGTTTATAATTGGACTCCTCTTTGTGTAGAAAGAAATGACCTTGCATTTCGAGCGATTCACTTTCAGATCATTTTCATCACACCAGTGCAAAAATTCATCAATGGCCAACTGAAGTTTATTAGTGTCACTGGTATCTCTGACCGAAACAGCAAGTTTTTTATCATCAGCAAAATTTAAATTATGTACTCCCGGAATATGTGTATTTGAATCATCGAAGAAGATCAAGAAAAGTAAAGGACCCAAAATTGTGCCCTGACCAACACCGGAAGCAACATTAAAATGTTGAGATACTGATGAACCAATTTTAACGTATTGTCTCCTTTCACTCAGATATGAAAAAAACCAATATAAAACCGAATTTGATACTTTGAATTTTGACATTTTCATTAGAAGTTTTATGGGATTGTTTATTTAAATGGCTTCACTGTATATAGAAACGACCGCACTCACCAACCGCACGGTGGAGTTGCCATTGCAATACGAAATACAATCGCACATAAATATCGCTCACCATTCAATACAAACACAATAGAAAATATAGCGATCGAATTGTTTGTAAACAATAACCCAATTTGTATTGTTGCTGCATACAGCCCAAAACATTCTCGATCTTTTGCAAGTGATATTGAAATTATGACTGATGATTCTTACGATTATATGATTTTCGGCGATTTTAATGCTAAACACCATTCCTGGAATTGTCTTAAAAATAACAAAGCAGGCACACAACTGTACACTTTACAACAAGTCAACTCATTCATGATTTATCACACAAGTGAACACACTCACCATCCACATAGTGGACAAACACCATCTACAATTGATATTCTTCTTTCAAACGTAAGTCTTCAATTTGATATGTTCGCTTTGGCTGGTGATTTAACATCCGATCACGATCCAGTTATCTGTGATATCAATGAAAATATTCAACACACATCACAATCCTCGAATTTCGATTATCAAAAAGCGAACTGGATGCAATTTAGACACTTCATCGACACAAAAATTAACGGTTTTTCATCACCTCAATCTACGGCTGAAATTGATGTCAAGCTAACAAATTTTTCCAATTTATTACTCGAATCACAGCAAAAATTCATTCCTAAGACAGTAAACAAACAACGTGCACTTATTTCTTTTACAACCAAGCGTCTTATCCAGTCGAAGAATTCTTTAAAAAGACAGTGGCAAAGAACACATATGGAACCGCTGAAATCTACCATGAAAAGCGAAATAAATCGATTACAAAAACAAATAAATGCGTCAATTAAAAGTGATTCGAATACTTTTTGGAGTAAACAACTACAAAATATCACAAAAGGTAGTAAAAAACTTTGGAATTTATCAAAACAAATGCGTGGCAAATTTGATCCTAATTTCAACAAGATTAAATTGCCTGGTCTCACTTCGTTCGATGACACAGACAAAGCAAATTATATCGCCGAAATCTTCGAAAAATCACATCGCATCACCCATAATCTTCGCATTCAAAATGACACAAACATATCGTCAACTGTTAGAACATTCAATTTTTTCACCACCACCGATGCACCGACTATTGATGTAATGGAAATATCAAACATTATCAAAGTGCTCAAGCCATTCAAATCTGCTGGTCCAGATACAATTTTGAACATTTTACTGAAAAATCTTCCGTTATCTGCGATTGAATGGCTGACGAATCTATTAAATCAATGCATTAAACTAAACTATTGGCCGGATTCATTTAAAAGTGCAAAGGTCATCCCAATACTCAAATCAGGCAAAACACCAAGTGATCCAAAAAGTTATCGTCCAATTAGTCTACTTAATACAACTGGTAAAATATTGGAAAAAGTGATTTATCAACGACTTATGATTTTTGTTGATGAGAAAAAATTGCTCCCCGACTATCAATTCGGCTTTCGTAAAGGTCATTCTACCACTCATCAAGCAGCTCGAATCAAAAAATATATTCTGATTAACAAGGCTAAACGCAAATCATCTGGTATGGTTTTGTTAGATATTGAAAAGGCATTTGATTCAATTTGGCACACTGGTTTGATATATAAATTAATCAAAATGAAATTGCCGAATTATTTAATAAAAATGATTCATTCTTTTATCCAAAGTCGCCATTTTGCAGTACACGTAAACAATAGTGTTTCAAGCAACAAAAATATTCCAGCGGGTTTAGCGCAGGGCACCTGTATCTCTCCGATTTTATACGCACTTTTCATCGCTGATTTACCCCTTAATGAAAACACCGAATTAGCGCTGTATGCTGATGATACAGCCATTTATACCTCAGCCAAAGTTTCGAACACAATCGTCAATCGTCTCAACAATACACTTGAAACACTTCGACAATATTTCACAAAATGGAAAATCAAAATCAACACGGATAAAACTCAAGCCATCCTTTTTCCATTTGACAACAAACGTAAACGCATTCCATCAATCGCATTGAAACAGCAAGATCACACAATCAATTTTGCAAATTCAGTAAATTATTTGGGAATAACATTCGACTCAAAACTAACTTTCAGCACACACATCACAAATATAATCGACAAATCAAACAAATGCTTCAGAGCATTATATCCAATGCTAACACACCGATCTCATCTTTCAATCGAGAACAAAACACTAATTTATAAAGCCGTTTTCAGCCAATTCTATGATACGGTTGCCCTGTGTGGTCGTCGGCTGCTAACATTCATATGAAAAAATTCACAACGATACAAAATAAAATTCTCAAAGTAATTTTCAATTTACACAGAAGAACGCCAACCGCTTTCATGGAAAAAATAACTAATATTTGTCACTTCAATGTTTACATCGATAACTTAAACGATAATTTTGCTCTTAATTGTCAAAGATCAGAATACTATTTAATTCGAGAAATTGATTCGATTTAATTAACTTGAAATATTTTCTCTTCCTTATTAAGAATTTTATTTTAATTTACTTTGTTTGTATATTTTGAATTTTAAATTATATTTATTGTTACTTTTATTTTATTTTTACCTACTTACGCACTCATTCACCTACATTTATAAAATATAAAATCCGTCAAGTTATGGTTTTTGCTAAATTTTCCATATATCTACCAACCTATCATAAAACTAAAAATCTCTTATAAATCATCATATGCTGTAAAGTCATTAGACTAAATCTCATAAACACACATTAAATCATTGTAAATACCTTGTATTGAAATGAAACTTTTATAAATAAACATACATACATACATACAAATGTTTCGTTTAAACTAATATTTGGTGCAATGAAAGACGAGGATGGACCGGATAGGTTCGATGAAAAATTCTTACCGAAGAATTCAGCAAACATTGAGGATTGTACATTTATATCCATTAACGAATTGGCACCATAGTGCAATAGCTTCGGTAAACTATGAATAGTTCGCTTCGAATTGACGAATTTCCAAAATGAAGAAGGATTCGATTTTCCAATTTTTTCTTGTAGTTTTGATATAAGACCGCATTGAGAGAATCAAATTCTTCACAAAAATGATCAAAAAAGGATTTGTCACCATTGATTTTAAATCGTTTCCATCCCTTATTCTTCCAGTTTTTAAGTGTTTGAAGTTATCTATTCCACCATGGTCTTTTAAATAAACTGATTTTTGATCATGAATTTATCCGAAATTAAGGCCATAACATTGATTTGCTTCCCTCTTCCGATCATTTACGGTATGATTATTATTTATCATAAATAAGAAGTAATGGCGGATGATAGATATCTATTTTTGTCAATGGATTTGATTCAAATCATAGTTGTCAAAAATTTCCCGTAGGGAGGCACAACATTTGACTGTGGCTTTGGCCTATTAATCCAAAGTACAAATGAAAGGCTCCGAGGAAAAATGTTACACAGTTTATTCAATGTATTTGAGAAAAAAAACTGTAAGATTGAAGATAAGATAGATACTGATTTTAGCCGTTCGTTGTTGTTTTTTGTATGTTGAATACACTGAATAATAACATTTTTCCACAGAACTTTTCTGTGTAACATTTTTCCTCGGAGCTTTTCAAATCCGGTGGAATTTTGGCTGAACCACGGATTTTCAAAATTCGACCTGGATTCCAAAACTTCCATGGACTTTAATGAAAAAATATATATACAATTCCACACGGGGACTTCTGTATGAAATTTTATATTGGAAGTTCTGGAATCCAGGTCAAATCCTGAGAATCTGTGGATCAGCCAAAATTCTATCGGATTTGCGCTTTAGGCCATTATTACCAGGGCTAACCATAATATTTATTTAAATATTACATATTTAAATAAATATTTTGGGCTATTTTAGTGATAAATACATATTTCGTCGGTTTGGAGTTTTTCGTAAATATTTTGCACATATTTTGCTGATTTTCGAAAAAAAAATATAATCAAAACGCATATATTGTTCGAGTAAATTCAATTATTCATACTTATAGCAATGAAATGATTATTTATGTAATAAATCAAATAGCGGTAAAATAAACAAATGATGTTCTTTATTGATGTTCAATATTCTAAAATGTTTTCAATCGATCATTCGTGAAAAATGAGAGTAATAAGTCGGTCGTGTTGTCACCATTTAAACATTTTTTGCAATGCCGAAAACAAAGGAACCATTAAAATTATTTTTTGCTCGAATGTGTAAAGATCATCCTAACACTTTTCGACACGATAATGAAGTGTTATTTTGTTCAATGTGCAACGAAAATGTGAAAGCAAAACAATCAAGTTTTTCAGCACCTACATACAGCAAAACATGTAGCAAACGTAAAACGAAAAAACAAAGTGAATAAAAATCAATCTCAAACTTTATTAACACTTATACCATCGATATCTGATACTCAGAGTGAATTCAGTTTGGATTTGAATTATTTTCATTTTTGCTTGTTTTCAATTACGTAATATTTAAAAATTTCAGATATTGACAAAGAAAAAAAAAAATTGAAAAACGCCCCGAATTCTTGGAAAAATTTGATTATATTGTCAACAAGGATAAAGGTTTAGCCACATTACAGAAAATTGCACATTTGTTGGACGGCGTTAAACACACTGAACTGGATGAATACATCAAAAATTTAAATCCAACTGAAT
Organism: Resseliella maxima; assembly: GCA_029041755.1. Classification (NCBI taxonomy): domain Eukaryota; kingdom Metazoa; phylum Arthropoda; class Insecta; order Diptera; family Cecidomyiidae; genus Resseliella; species Resseliella maxima. The sequence continues at coordinate 39,957 of JAQOWM010000730.1, forward strand.
TGGAAGCATTCAAGTTTGGGCCAACTGTTTCATGTGACGTCGAGCGTTCATTTTCTGAATATAAACGAATTCTAGAGGACTGTCGTCGATCATTTGTCTTTGAAAACTTACAGAAACATGTTATTATCTATTGTAACAAGTTTAATTAAACGTAATACTCATGTTTTATGAAGCATGTATGCAAAAATGTGCCAAATACAATATTTATCTTAAATATTTATCGTAAATATTTCGATGTGTTTATCGTACATAATAAATAAATATTTCAGGTTTTTAAATAAATATTATGGTTAGCCCTGATCATTACAGTGAGATGTTGTGGGAAGCCACAACATAGGGAGCTACGGGAGTCAACATTTTCTTTATTTTTCCATTTTGCCTATCGAATAAGCGAGAAAATTCGATTGGAATTTTTTTTCGGTATGGACTTTTGTAAGCAAACAATCGTATTGGTTCGAACAAGTTTTTGTACATTCGAACGAACACTTCGAACATTCGTTATTTTTCGAACGAACGGACGTACAAAAATACACATTTTTTTTGAACGAACGAACAAAAACTTCGAACAAATTGTGTTCGTTGACACCTATGATTCAAGTAATTCAACATTCGAAAAATCATTGGTGAAGACCAAATCGAGTAATCGGTCATTATTATTGAGTTTGCCATTGATTTGATTATAGCCCAAATAAAGAATTTCTTGTAAAAAATACGCAGCAAATGAAGGAGAAACATTAACCGGTAACATACTGCTCAAATCACCATCTAAATTATCGTCCGGCATAATCCAATCTACCAGGGGAATGTTTAAATCACCCAGAACAAATGTAGAATCAGAAAGTTCAAGTTTAATGGATTTTATGGCGTTTAAGTGTTTGGAATAAATTTCAGCTGATGAAGTGCCACCAGCCAATATTGAGGGTCGTAAGTAGTTCGCTCTGGATCACATTCATTAGACAAATCATTGGCGAAAAATTATTTTTTCCGATGAAAAAAAGTTTAATTTGGATGGTCCAGATGGTTTTGCTTATTATTGGCATGATTTACGTACCGAAGAAAAGATTTTCAGTAAGCGCCAATCTGGCGGTGGTTCTGTGATGGTATGGGGAGCCATTGGTTATTTGAAAAAGATACCGTTGTCATTCATTTTAACCAGAATGAACGCAATTCAGTACCAGGAGATGGTCGGCCCTCATTTCCCAGCATATGGCTATGAATGCGCAGGTTTAGGCTGACAATTTCAACAAGACAATGCCCCAATTCACGTGGCCAGGTCAACTTTGGCCGGTTTTGAATAGCGTGGAATCAAACTTTTCGAAAATTGAACATCATTCAGAACGTCTGGTCGATTTTAGCTCGAGAAGTTTATAAAGAAGGTCGACAATTCAACATAAAACAAGAATTGACGGCGGCCATCAAAGCGGCTTGGCAAAACATCCCACAGGACAAAATCGAATCACTGTATGACAGTCTCCCGCGTCGAGTCATCCAAATTAAATGATGCCAAAGGTAAATGGACCAAGTATTGATTTAAGTTTCCCAAAAAATATGACTTTTATAACCATAAACAGCAAGTGCGTCTAACCTTATTTCACTTGTAGAACGCAAAAATTTGAAAAATCTTGAAAAATTCAAAATTTAAAAAATATTTTTCAAATTTTTTCCTGTGATTTATTCGTAAATAATCTCTAATAAAATTACAAAAGAAAAAGTGCAAAAAAATCTTTTCATTTTCACGAGATATCTTGAAAAATGCTGGTGCGTCTTACCTTATTTCGCGCACTGTATGTTCGGCACCGAATGGCATTTCTTTGCCTTAGGTGGTTTATTAAATTTTCGTATAAAAATTAAATGTCTTTACAATATACATATACAAGTTTTATCTAAATGGATATTCATAAAAGATTTTAAGTTTGTTTTTTATAATTTCATTGCTTTCATAATATCAAATAATTCTGAATATGTATTGAATTTCGTTTTCATTGAATTGAGTGGATCATCTGAATTATCCGTAAATAACAAATTCATATTAAAATTCAGTCTAGTTCTAGTCAGTCTCTGATTAATTAAATTAATTGGCACTTTAAAGTTCAACAATGATAATAGTTTTGGCGATGATATGTTAGCGTTAATTAATGATAATATAAATTTAATTTGAGAAAATGTTCTTCTATCTTCTAATGTGTTCATGTGGAAAAAAAGTAATCTGTGTTTATACGGGGGAAAAAGATATCTATGTGGCCACTTGAATTTACGTAATAAGAAAAACAAAAATTGTTTCTGAATTGATTCAATATTGTTTGTTGTGTTTTACAATTTGGCGACCAAATCGGAGATGCATATTCGATTATTGGGAGAACAAATGTATCATATAATCTTTTCATGGATTTCATGGATCATCAAATTCCTTCGAATAACGTTTTATCCATACAAGTCTCGATATTCACTTAAAAATCGAAAGAGCAAAGAATGGAAACGTTTCAAAATCAATAGTGACAGGACCCTTTTTGATCGTATTTGTGAAGAATTTGATTCTCTCAATGGACTTTTATATAAGAATTACAAGAAAAAGCTGGAATCATCGTTGAAATCAAATCCCTCTTCATTTTGAAATTTGTCAACTCGAAGCTAACTGGTGATTGCTTACCAAAACTATTACAATATGGTACGAAATCGTCAATGGATTTAAATGTGCAGGCCTCAATGTTTGCTGAATTTTTTGGTGAGCATTTTTCATCGAACCATTCCGTTCAATCTTCATCACTTGAAGCTCAAAATCTTAGTGAGAACGAAATATTTGTATTGGAAGAACACTTCGTATTCGATCAGCTAATGAAAATTAAGACAAATACCAGTGCTGGTCCTGATGGTATTCATCCCATTGTATTGAAAAATTGTGCCTTCGTTTTATATGAGCCACTTACACTCATATTTAATGAATCTCTTCAAACTGGCATGTTTCCGAGCGCTTGGAAACGCTATTGTGTTCGACCGATTTTCAAAAAAGGGGCTAAATCGGACGTAAAGAATTATAGATGCATAGCAAAATTAATTACCATCGCTAAATTCTTCGAGCACTGTGTTAATTTTCATCTTACTCGTCTTGCATCTGGCATTATATCTCCACATAAACATGGCTTTATGAAACATCGCTCAACAACAACAAATTTGATTGAATTTCTGCACTACTCCATTGCTGGATTAAATACTTCAAACCGAGTGGATGTATTGTATCTCGACTTCAGTAAAGCATTCGACAGAGTCAACCACGATATTCTTCTTCGAAAATTAACAACGTTTCCAATTCCTGCAAATATCATCTGGTGGTTAAAATCATATCTATCAAATCGTCACCAATACGTTAAATTTGGAACCGCTGAATCCCCAGATTTTACTTTAAATTCGGGTGTCCCACAGGGAAGCCATATTGGTCCAACGCTTTTTTTACTATTTATTAATGACTTGCCATCTGTGGTTTCAAACAATGTATTTTTATCAATGTTCGCCGATGACGTACGAATAGCTAAGATAGTGAACAATGATGCAGACTCTTTTCAACTTCAATCTTCAATCAACTCATTAAAGGATTGGTGTGACAATAATGATTTGCATTTAAATCTTGAGAAATGTACAATTTTGTCAATCCACCGTGGGAGAACACAACCTAAACCAGTCTACTCTTATGGTAATCACTATTTTTCAAACTCTACTGAACAGCGAGATTTGGGTGTGTTGATTGATGATAAACTGACTTTTAAAACTCACACTGATATGATCAGCTCTAAAGCGAACTCTACACTGGGTTTTGTGAAACGTTTTTCACATGACATAGATGATCAAACCACAAGGAAAGCAATCTATTCAGCATTTGTTCAACCAAATCTTGATTATGACATATATAACATATCTTCAACTAAAGCGGAATTGATCGAAAGAATTCAACGTCAATTTTCAATGTTAGCGCTCCGCGAATATCCGAATAGATTGCATAATTATCAAATTTCGTCCTATGATGATCGCCTAAAAGCTTTGAATATGATTAGACTCAGTCGACGTAGAATTAATCTTGCGTTATTATTTATGTATGACTTATTAAGCTGAGGGGTAACGTAGTTTTGGGGGGAAACATTATCTCCGCTCTTGCATATGCGGATGACCTAGTATTGTTTGGGGGCTCAGAACAAGAGCTACAAAACAGCATTAGCGATTTAGAAACAGCTTGTACGAACTTTGGAATGACCATTAGCAGTTCAAAGACACAGATGATGCATATAGGGAAAGATAGGAAACAAGTAAATTGTATGTTGAATGGAGGTGTGCTTGAGCAGGTGTCGCAATTCAAATATCTAGGATGCATCTTTTCGGAAGATGGCAAACTGGATAAGGAGTTCGAACATCGCAGAGTGAATGGTAATAAAGTTGTTGCACAGCTTAGGTCACATGTTTTCAATAAGCGAGAGTTGAGTAAGGAGACGAAGTTGATGATTCATGGGTCAATCTTCAGACCAACTATCACGTATGGCAGCGAGAGCTGGTACGATTCAAATAATTGAATTCATGGTTTGGAAGTGGCTGATATGAAAGTTTTGCGTATGATTTCGGGAGTGTCGCGTAGGGATCAATGGGAAAATAGAATTAGGAATGAAAGAATACGGGAAAATTTGAATGTGGATTCGATTGATGAAGTAGCAAGAAAGTCTAGGTTGAGATGGTTTGGTCATGTACAGCGTATGAATGAGTATCGTTTGCCAAAGTTAATTTTGAATGCTGAAGTGAATGCACCGAGAGGTAGAGGTAGGCCGCGAAGACGATATTTGGATTCGGTAAAAAATGATTTGAATGAAAGAGGGTATGACTGGAATAGGGAAACTGAAGACCTGGCTCTCGACAGGGTATGTTGGAGGAGAATTGTTGTTGGCCGACCATTACAAAGCAGACCAGACGCTGAAAGGCATTAATGGTCTTTAAATGATTGTTGTTGTTGTTGTTGTTATTAAGCGATAGAATTCATTGTCCATTTGTAAAAAGCTTGATTTATATTAATCCTAATCCACGTAATTTTCGTAATGCTGAATTTTTAAAAATTTCAAATGTATTAAGTAGAAATACAAACGCTCCAATTACGCTTATCTGTAAATATGCTAATATTATTAAAACGTTGTTTTTAGAATCTAGCAATAGAAATGAATTTAAAAAAAGATTGTTCGATGTCCCTAATGATATATTTAATAATTATTAATTCGTGATCTCAATGTAATGCATTATATATATTCAGCCAGTCATTGGCGGTGAAATAAATAAATAAATAAATATTGTTTTGGCTATTATGTTTTCGATGTGATTGTTAAATGACATTTTTTCATTCATAATTACACCAAGATCTTTATTTTTCTGAAACACGTTCAATTTCTGAGTCAAATAATATGTACTTAGATAAAATTGGTGAATTGACACGACGATAAGATATCAGTTTTGTTTTTTTCACATTTAATTTCAAACAATTAATTTTAAAAAAATAATTCGCAGCATTTAAATCATACTGAAGTAATTCGCAATCTTCGATGTTTGTAATGGTTTTTGATATTTTCGAATCATCAGCAAACAAGAACATGAAGCTCAGAATATTTTATGTATTACGGGAAATGGATCGTGAATCAAATTTGGTATATTATCGGGTCCGGCTACTAAGTTCAGTGGGAGTCCATTCAAAGTTGATGCGATGCATTTTTCGTTAATTTTGATTGATGGAATGTGTTCACAGATGTTTGTTATTTTCTCATTGGTTTCTGATTTTTCATTATATTTGTTTAGTGCACTTGTATCTGGATAAGAGTAACTTGATTCAAAAAATACTCGGAATAATTCAGCAATTTCAGACGGATTATTTGCACACTTGTCCTTCAAATTCATAGATGATGGCAAGTCATTAGACTTCTTGTTTAAATATTTGATATGTTGATGAAATTTCGTTGGTTCTTCAATAACACTGTTGTAGTTTGAAAACTAGGCAGAGCTAAAATAGGTTTTTTTTACCTAATTTGGGTACGCTGAATTCAATGGTGATAACCATTTTTAAATCTGTCCAGATGACCTCGAACAAAATTTTCAAATCAAATATTCTTGGCTCAAGATGGTTTTTGCACCCTTTATGGCTGTGCATATCGTTGATTTTTCAACAAATTCTTATTGATTCGTACAGAAAACATATTTTTAAGCATGATATAATATATAACGGTCTTTTACAGCCCTTTACAGAGCAATTTAAACAATTATTTCTCTATTTTTTTGTATTTTTTTCGTTTTCTTTCGAGTTTTTTTTATCTTTTTGGTTAAAATAGTTTATGATTTCACTATATTAAGATTATAATTATATAACTATATATATAACTATATTAAGATTATAAATTACTGAATCGCTAGCTATAATTTACGAACAGTATTTTAATTTCCCGGTGATTCGAAATGTAAAATGGGCACCATCGATTACATGCACAACATGCATGAATGCATCACAAGATTGGAAAACCGGAAAGTGTCAATGCATGTCTTTTGGTGTGCCTATGCTATGGTCGGATCCTGCAATCCACGACCCTTCCAATTGTTATTTGTGTATGAACAAATTATCTGGTCCGAATAGAATTCCATCACGAAATCGTGCATACATTGGTGTACCATCAGCACAACTACCATTACCACACTCGGAAAATATTCCAATTCCGAAAAGCCCGAGCCCAACTGAACAGTACATTCCCCCAACATTTGAATCTGCTCCTGAGTCATCATACTCGCTATACCAGCCATCTAACGTAACGCCAACATGTAATCACATTGAAATTTCCCAAAATCGTTTGAATATAATTTCACGCGATCTGAGATTATCTCAAGTTCGTGAAATTATGCTTACTCAACACCTCAAAGCCTTGAATATTTTGGCGCCTGATGTTAAAATATACCATGCTCGTGGCCGTCAACGTGAGTTTATGAAATTTTTCGAACGAAATGAGGCAAATACATTTGCATATTGCAAAGACATTCTTGGACTGATGCTTGCAATGTTTGTTGAATATCAATATGATCCAAATGATTGGCGATTATTCATAGATTCATCAAAGAAAAGTTTACGAATAACACACGAAGCTCTGTACCAATTGCACTTAGTACTGAGACAATCGAGAACTATGAATCGTTGAAGAGAATTATCGATTCCATTAAATACGAAGCAAAGCACTGAAACGCAGGGCACGTAGTTGTTACTACTCGTTCGAATGTTCTTCGGTAGCCACAGAAATGTGTCTTCGGAGGTACAAATGGGCACTTAGTAGGTACTACGTGCCCTGCATTTCACCGCTTTGATACGAAGAACATTCATGGAAAATATGTGCCGATTTGAAAGTGATTTCAATACTTCGGGGTCTTCAAACCGGCTACACAACGTATATGTGTTTTCTTTGTCAATGGAATTCGCGATATAACGATGGAAGTCAGTATCAAAAACGAGATTGGCCAGCCAGAGCAGCGCCTATAGTCGGTCGTCGCAACGTTAAGAATGTCGCACTGATTAGAGATGTAACGAAAATATTGTTACCACCGTTACACATAAAATTAGGCTTGGTGAAAAATTTCATCAAAGCATTAGTTAAACGACAAAATATTCGCGCATATTCTCAAGTGAAAGCCATTTTTCCTCGTTTAAGTGATGCAAAAATCAAAGAAGGTGAATATTTTTGTTGATTTTATTGGTTTTATTCTATGAATTATTAATTTTTTATCAAGTTGCTGCACAGCTTGAGCACTGGTACAGCGGGAAAAAATTAAATTCACTATTGGCCGATTTATGCTGGAATTTACAATCAAATGTTGATGCTGATGATGATGATAGCGATGAATGAAGAAAATGTTAATTTTTTGGCAAAATTGTTAAATTTCGCAAAAAAAAAAAAAAAATTCATTAAAATTCTTAATTCTCATGCATTAAATAATAATTCGTGTTTTATTCACTCATTTGAGCTTTGAATAGAAGTTATTATAGTGAAATCATAAACTATTTTAACCAAAAAGATAAAAAAAACTCGAAAGAAATCGAAAAAAATACAAAAAAATAGAGAAATAATTGTTTAAATTGCTCTGTAAAGGGCTGTAAAAGACAGTTATATATTATATTATGCTTTAAAATATGTTTTCTGTACGAATCAATAAGAATTTGTTGAAAAATCAACGATATGCACAGCCATAAAGGGTGCAAAAACCATCTTGAGCCAAGAATATTTGATTTGAAAATTTTGTTCGAGGTCATCTGGACAGATTTAAAAATGGTTATCACCATTGAATTCAGCGTACCCAAATTAGGTAAAAAAAACCTATTTTAGCTCTGCCTTGAAAAAAAAGTTTCAAAAACTACAACAGTGATAATTAAATGTTACATATTATCTTTGTACTCGCGATATTTATTTCTTATGTGCTGAATATATTCACGACGTTTATCCTTATATAAAATATAGTCAGATTGTGAACCTGAACATTTCCATTTTTTATGTTTGCTATTGACTCTATTTTTTAAGTTGATTCCAGTTTTATCAAACAATTTTTAATAAGTGTTTAGGATTTCATAGAATTTTTCAATCGAAGAAACGAGATTTTCATTATTTGTAAACTCCTTCCAATCCAGGGACGAAAAAGTCCATATAATTTGCATTCATGAAATCTAAATAAGTTTGAATTTCCGGTGATATTTTCACGTTGAATTCAATTTCTAATTCAACGATAATGGCTTTATGATGTCGCTCATTTTTCCAAATTTTATCATCACATAATTTGGTTTGGATCACTTGACCACTTCCATTGGCGTATATACATCTTCATGACAGGGGGGATTTTGAAAAAAAAATTAATAAGCATAAGAAGAAAAGTAAAAAAAGATCTTTATTTAATTTATATATTTTTATCATTAGGAAACATTGTTTTCTTACAATAACATTTTCCTATTTTTTTCTCTGAATATATCTAGAATTTCTTTCGCATTTATATTTATTTCTCTATGGATGCTTAAGGCAACCAAACCATTCAATCGATTTTCACCTGTTGAGTTTCTTAAATATGTTTTGATTCTCTTTAAATTAGAGAAAGATCTTTCAGCGATTCTTACATTTACTTGGAATAAACAGAAAAGAAAAAGAAAAAATTATTGATTATTACACTGTTAACAATGCAAAATAATTTAATCTCTGTTTATGTAAGAAGGAATATGTGAATAACAGTTACAAAAATCTCGATCAAGCAATGAATAAATAAATGGCTAATTTTTAAACAAGAGAAATTTATCATCAAAAAAAATAAAATGATATTACGTTCTTGACGACAATTTCATTTGAGCACACTCCAAATTAAACTAATATTCTTCATTCTTCAACTGTTTGTCATATTGAAAGTACACAGTAAATCTTTCCAAATGGATTTAAAGGATTTCTTATGTGCAACTAGCAGTGCAGTTAATCGTAGCGGTGGTAAAGGATAGTGGTCTGTGACATTTGAATTAGCACGAAAAATTTTCAAAAAATCATCGAAATATGCTGTTGTAGCAGCAATTGGCTATGAAGCAAACGAATTTATTGGATCTGTTCATCAAAATAGTGTCGTTCAACCACAAGTGATTCAACATTATAACGTAAAAGACCGTGAACAAGTTTTTGGCACAAATGAAATCATAATAAAATTATTGGTTATCATGGTTGTTTTGATACTTTTAATTTTGCTCACCGTTTGCGGTTATAAGGCGTTCAAATGTCTAGGGGGATTCAACTCTCACGAATGTGTACATTTTTACGAATTTTTCATGAATTTTGCGAATGCCATTATGGACATTTGCAAGGTATAAGCGAATGTTTACAAATGCATTTGCTCCAATAATAAATTCGTATACATTCGATAATACTGATAATTTTTGAAAAATTCGTACAAATGTACGCATTCGTAAGAGTTATATCCCCCTAGTCAAATGTGCCATTCAAAAAATCATGGATAAACCAGAAAAGTAAGTGTATCAATAAATAATGGAAGAAGACATGATTTAAAAAACGTATTAACTATTAAAAACATAATAATAATCAGTGACATTTTTTTTCTGATATAGATAATGTTACATAAATCACAAAAATAACAATAAGACCGAGCCATTCAAATGAATCTTACCAAGCAGTTATACATATAAACATAAAATCGACCAATTTTTTTGTTTACATATTATATTTAGTCTGTTCAATATCAATTCAAATGTAATGGTAAACACAATATATACAACACAGTTTTATATGAGCTCTCAAAATAAATCTTTCAATTATTACTCATGAAAAATGATATTTCATTACATTAATCTCATATCAATCATGTTTTTGTCAAACAATTCATCAACATATAATTTTTTATGGATAACTTATGAAACAAAAAAACTTTGCTTCTCAAGACGACAGGTTTGAACCCCCAAACCCCCCCCCCTTATATACGCCACTGACCACATCAAATCTAGAAGTCGGTTGTTGTCATTTCAGTAATTGTTGATTTGATTTAATCCGTAATCTATACATTTATCAATGACTAGTTTTTCAATTTCGGTTGATAAATTAATTGGCATAAAATAAATTCCATCATTGTCTACTTTTTCCCATTTAAATTGAGGTAGATTAAAGTCACCATAAACAAGAATGGATGAGTCATCGTTGGTCATAGTCTAAATTTGGTTTATAATTGATAGAAGTGCTGCATATAATGATATTGATGATTGTGGTGGAATGTACAGTGAACCATGTTATGAATAATTATAATTAAATAAGATTTCTTTGTCTCGCGAATATCCTATTCTACAATTTGATTTTCCGAGATGATTTTTTATTTATTTTGCTCCCTTGACGTTCATTGATTCAATTGACGATCACTTACGGTTTCTGCTAACTCATAGCCCGTTTCTATGCAGTTTAATCGATGGTTTCTCTATGATATCCAATCACTGCACAATTCACAGCCCGTTTCTGCGCAATTATATGAATTCTAATGATTTTCTTTGCGACGACAAACGCCGGATGACTTATAGTCCGTTTCTATACAGTCATCATCAGCAAATAAATCAAATCCTATTTCAATCAATATCGCAATAGCGAATTAAATAATCAATTTGCGTTTCACCGAGTTTCACAACCAATTTAAGATTTATGAAAAGATTTCATACAATTGGAAACGAGTACAAATTCCCCGTTTCTTTCGAATGGTGAATTGTAATCAAATTGTCAAAAACGTCACAGAAATGGTAAGAAAAAATCAAGAATATAAATTCAATTGTGGATTTAATCAAGTTCTTTTCTTATTTTATACAATTCTCTTAATCTTACGACGATTGACAATCAATTGTCCTCTCTTCAGATTTCATGAAATCAATTTGAGTGAAATCCAAATCTTCCTTGTGACTTGTTACTTGAACGTCTGAACGACAAAAGAGACTCGATCACAGTCGTTTTCGATTATCACACTGAAAACGTGCGCACCTCTCTCATTAATCTCGACACTCTCGAAACGCGACAACTTTTTATCGAAGTATACAGTGACATCTTTTGATGCGATGCACACCTCAAATTCAAATTTGTCGTTTTGCATTACAAAATCTTCTCATTTCTATATTACGTAATTCATTGTCTCATTTTAAATTCATTTATAATTTTCATTCATTGATTTATGATATTTTTTTCTTGTTTTAATCATTATGTAATTTTAAATCTACTGAAACCAGAACAACCAATGAAAATTGAGTGCTGCTTATTTATTTTACCCAGATCTGTTCACATCCAAGATTCTCACCGGATAGAATTTCAATAGAATTAAACGATTTGTTCACAGAAATTAAAGTTCCTCCTTTTCCATTTTTTTTGACTAGTATTTTTTTATTCTGTCGCTACAGATAAGACGAAGCAACGTGAAAAAACAACAACAAACTTTGTGCAAATATCAGCAAATACCTGCAAATACGCAAATAGTTCTTTCCCCCTAGCTGTATACATTAAAATTTGATGGAAATAATTCTGATAAAGCGACAGTATTGTTTAAACCAGTTTCGGTTAAACAATAAATAGAACGTGCGCGGTTAGAACATTAGAATAAAATAATTGTAATTTTGTGAGGAGTCCATTTGAATTTTGAAGGACATAAATTTCAATAAAGATACATCGAAATTTTTTTTAACAAGTTTATGTACATTGAAACGAGTTTTATCTGTCACTAAAGTATTTTCAATAATGAAATTTGTAATGTCATCATTCGAAACGTGCGGTTCATATCGAGAGATCCATATTGATTTTTCATATTTTGGTTTATCGTTCATCATGGGTTTTGGTGCAATAGTTTTCTTTGGAACAACATACAAAGCAGTGTTAATTTTGGTTCCAATTTTTGCCAGTACAATCATTTTCTTTTTTGTCGGAGAATTCATGGATGTTTCAATACGAAGTCGTTTATTAGATGGTGTTGAATACAAATGTTTGACAGATTGTGCATAAGAATTTTTCAGAGTTGGGTTTGCTGATGTTGTTGTTGTCGATGACATATTTGTTTACTTAAAGCGTTGCAAGTTATTTTGTTGTTCACACACACAAATATTTGACAATTCTTGCACGAATATAGTAGGTAATACAGGAACGATTGATTTTCGTATAATATTTATACTTGTATCGTACAATTCTCCTGCAAATTGGACAGCGTGGTATCGTGTAACGCGCCAATGCATACAGCTTAGTAGCTGTCAAATTTGTAGGAGAAATATATGATACAAGTATAAATATTATACGAAAATCAATCGTTTCTGTATTTTCTACTGTATTTGTACACGAATTAGCAAATATTGTTGTGTGTGTTTCTATTGCATTTGTGATCCTGTCGATGATAGCTGACATTTTCTTAAAAATCTCCTTTTCATCCGACGATCCCGACGCTGAATTCTCTCTTTGAGAGATAACATGCAATTTATCAATGTATAGCTCGAGTCACACAAAAAAATCGCAATTTTACGGATAGCGAATTGCTTGTTAAACGAATAATTGTAGTGCTACTCACAATGAGTTAAAATCACCTTTGATTTAAATATTACAATCGCTTTATTTTATTGATACGTAAATCGCAACTTTTCTAAGTACTGAAATGCAATTTCCAAGAATTCTAAGTACTGTAATGCCGCTTGCCCAATGTAACCGTGTGATAAGAAAATTGCGTCTTAACTTTCACTTCATTCACTGTCCAAGTAAGAGAGAGCGTTTCTCTGTTAAAAAAGTGTCAATAAAGCGCACACCCCACTTTCTACCTGTTTCACATTCCGTATCTCTCCACATTGCGCGCCCACCTTAAAAATATACATATTTGACAATTTTGAACAACTTGACATTCAGTGTCAATTGTTTCTCATTTAAATCGATTTTTTCATCTGAAATTTTCCTTAATTTATTTCTATTTAAAATTCCTAATTCAAACATTTACCAAAACCAGAACAATTGTGACTGTGAGTCACTATCGGAAATATTTCTTGTGTAAAATGACTCACACAATGGGAATAATTTTTGCGGAAATAATATCTAGGACCAGTTTCCATTTTTAACATGTCAGGAATATTTTCCTTGCAACTTGGAAACTACTCCTAGATAATATTTCCTCCAGAAATATTTTCAATGTACTACGAATTAATTCGCTGGGAATTATCCCACAGCGCCACATCAATGATGCACCTAGTGTGAATACAGTTATACTAATATTTCGAGTTCAACATGGCTCAAAAATCACCCCTAAAATTTGGCAAGATGGAATTTATATTTTGTTTCCGCTGAGAGAAAAAAATTACTATAATGAAAATATACGTTATTTTTGTACTTCTATTGAAAACTTTCTTCACATTCTACAGAATTTTGTGCAGAAAAACAAATAAAGTTGTCATTGAATAACCGTTTGTTACCGTGCTCAATGTTCATGAAATATTAAAAAAATGTTATGTAGAGAAGAATATAATAAGGTGAACATGGAAAATGACGATAAGAATAGCAGCATAAAACGAATTGCGTGAAATAAGAAGGCAACCACGAAGAAGTCATAAGGTAATCTCTCAGATAAGAAAGAAAAACCAAAAATGAGGGTGGGTTTTGATAGAGATGGGTATGTATCTCAAGGGTCTCATATCAAATAATAAACCCGAAGCGTACCTAATAACCGCAGCTATTTGTATTCGTTACTTTTAAAAAAATGTTTCAAGCACCACGTAATATTTTGATGACATTCATGACTTATTGTATGAATTATATAAAATATTCGAATCACATCTAATGTATTTACTATTTCTATGATTCGTTATCCATACATGTTGTACACTAAAAGTAGTGTGTCTGTGTATTACATTCAACTATAGAAAAAAATATTTTGCATGATGTTAATTTTGAACCTTTTTATTCTCCATTTGGCATTTTTCAGTTTTTTGTAATATATCCTATACAAATGTGGCAAATCAAAAACGTATGTGTAGAAGAAGTGTAACATCTTTTATTCGATGTATATATGACCGTGATATATCTTTATCACCTTTTCTTCAACAGCCTTTTACATTAAACTACAACAATAATGAATACATAGAAAAAATGTCTAATAGCATCCAAACATTTGGGGAGGATTTAAACGAAACACGATAGGACTTTTCTATTGAAATGACAATCTGAGTTAACAACCGCATCGCAAAACCCGAAGAGTAAAATAAATGACTTTATGTTTTCGTAATCTCAGATGAATTTATCTATCGTGTACTTCTATTGCGTACATGTAGCAATTGTTTGTACATTGTATACAATTTTACGTGGCTGAAATGTGTTTGTCACACTGTCTTCGCCCTTATTTTTTCTTCTTCGTATAATACTTTTTCGTCTTCCTTTTTTTTTATCAAAGCCACATATAGAAGCTATGCGAGTATAGTATGTGAATGAAAATACATTTTTTATTATTTCTTTTTGTAGTAAATAACAAATTTTTTATTCATTTCCATGAGTTTATTTTTATTTTATTTCTGGTTTTAAGTTTAGTTATTGAGGTTTTATTGAAATTTCTTCATCAGGATAAAACAAATTTCAAATGATGGAAAAATACAAAAAAGATTAACAACTATAACCTGCAGAAATGAACGATACCTAGTGTTCTAATCTCTTTTCAAAATTGACATATATTTTATTATCACCTATGGGAGTAATCAATTTATCTTATCTCTCCACTTTCCCAAATATTAACATATATAAATTAGATTTTAATGAAAATGAATACTATACACATTACATACGTATCGTATGAAAATTTTTATCGCGTAATTACATAAGCTGAATGAGATATTTTATATTATACGTTATATACGTAAGTATATGTGATATATATATTCTACGGAATGTCATTTAACGCCACTTCCATCTTTCATTCACTGTTTTCATGAAATATCATATTTATCTTGATTGTTGTTAAACCATGCTTTAAACAAATGTTCAGTATTTGCGGCAGTGAAATGCTGTTTTTTTACATTTATTTCAACTCCGAATCATAAGGGATAAACAAATATATATAGAAATACATACGCTACCATGCAGACGTTTTTGGAAACAAGATTATGTTTTCACAGTAATGATAAACATTATGTTACGCAGAAAAGTGGAATTTGAAATTAAAATACTGCATTTTGAAAAGAAATTGAATCCAAATCTGAACTGCCAATGTTGACAGTTGTTTTTTTTACTTTTGATTGAATAACTAACATGCTTTCCTTCACATTTGCAGTGTTTTAAAGAAAAAATACCACAGGTGACATTCCAGTCTATTTTTAAAAATATTTATGAATTAAATCAATTAAAACTGAATAAAATTAGTTATAGTTTAAAATTTAATCAACACCGATGTGTGTACCGATATTGGAAAACCGGTATTTTCGGTACGGTACGCGGTACTTTACAGCAAAGTCAGCCCTACCTGTACAAATGCGAAATTTGTACTAATTTTTGAACCGGTTCAGCAATGAAGACTTATGTACTAGTACAAATTTGCACCGGTATAAAAGTATTCATTTCTGTATCTGTAAAAAAATTTCCATTAGTACCGATATGACTAGAATATTTTGCACCGGAAAGTGCTTTCGAAACGGTACAAATATCACTGTAGTACACTTGGGGAAAGACACCATTAGCTAATATATGCAAGTCCATACAAAAATTAGTGAAAACTAGCAAAAACTAGAGAAATTAGCAAATAATACGTGTTTATTATGATTTGCTTTATCACCAAATTTTCCGAAGTTATCAAGAATTTTTGAAAGCACTGACTAATTGACAATAACGCAAGCAATTTCTGCATCAGAAATTATTCAAGAAATCGAAGCGAAATATATTTTCAATTGTTTTCATCGCAAAATTTTATTTATACTAAATGTATAAAATCATACTTGACCTGTCAGTTCCCTATCGGGAACTTGTCAAATGTCAGTTGAATACTAGAATATTAGCAAAAATACAAGGGAAAACTAGCAGTATTAGAAAAAAATAGTAAAAATAGGAGAAACTAATGATTCAATAGGAAAACTAGTAAAATTAGCGTTGGTGTCTCTCCCCTTGGTAGTACACCAAGCTTTTTGCGCTGAATATGTATTTTGATCATGGTTTCGATAATCATTAGGACGGCCAATGTACACCTCATAAATATTCGTTTTCTCCGTCGATTAACTCGAGTTGATAAAAGCTACTTGCTGCGGTGGTTGCTGTTTTGGGAGTTTACTTCGCCATCACCTTGACGCAAATCAGCCCATCTGATTTACGCTTTCGAAATGTTGAAGTAGCGCGAAAATAGATCGATGACTGGATTGCTTCAAAAAATGAGGAATTCTTTGAACGCGGATTCTACAAACTTCCTGAAGGATGAGATGAAGTCATAGATAACGTTGGGGATTGCATTGTGGGGTATTTCAGATTGTCATCGATGATGATAGAAAGAATGTCATAAATTTACAGATCACATCAAATGAATTTACACTATTTTTATATATTCTTTTAGGTCTTTTAGGTATTTGCTCAAAATCAGCGGACAATGCAAATCTTCTTTCGATACCCGTGAATCCTCTGAGCTGTTATAACCTGGCCAACGAACGTACTCCACCACCTCGTACTCGTTTTGTGATCTACATCGTTTCAATTGCATCATTAAATCTTTGCGTTCATTCTCCAAATCATGTATTCTCTTTTGAAGAGATTCATTTTCTTTCCGATGGCAAGTTTCCATGATAGTATCGTTTTCAAACGATATGAATCTTCTTATGATCAATATGAATCCTCCTGGTAAACGAATACTCTGTATAAATGTGGAAAAATACGAGCAAACACACAAAAAAAAATTTGACAATTATCATATGGAATCCTAGGGGTATTTAACTCTCACGAATGCGTACATTTTTACATGTGCACAGTATTATCGAATGTTTACGAATGCATTTATTCCATTGATAAACTCGTAAACATTCGCTAATACCGTGCAAATGTCCATGAGCGCATTCGCAAAATGTATGAAAAATTCGTACAAATGTACGCATTCGTAAGAGTTGAATCCCCCTAAATGGCAACCCGCTAAAATATGAGATTGTTAGGAATCCGTTTGAATTCAAATGTCATTACATCAATTTCCTTCATATTTTATGACAAAATGACATTTGTCAAATTAAGGCATTTAGGTGACATTTCTAACAATTGAAATCTGACAAATGTAAAATTGTTAGGAATTACTACAAATGATATTTGAATTCAAACGGATTCCACACAATGTCATCTTATAGCGGGATTTCTTATGTCAGTTGTCAGTTTAATTGTTTGTGTTAATATCAACATTTCACGTAAAAAAATTATGTTGCTGTGGTATTACACTTGGATCAGCAATGAAATTCTTGGATCATGAAAAACTTAGATCAGCACATTGTTCAACAGCTAATTTGAAGTTTATTCCACAACCTTACTATATGTATTTTTCCTTGTGCTCCAAGTAACTATGCGTATAATTTAAATTCGACAAATCCACTAAACAAAATATTCAAATCAGATACAAGTTCACCAATTAGTTTTAATTCATTTTCATTAGATTTGCGATCCAAAGAAATATAGAATCTATGATTTTGGTTCGCTGATGCAAAGAACGTTGCTAAAGGTGGTATTTTTTAATATAATTCACGGTCACTAGAGGTGACACTAATATTAGCTGACATTGAGACGAAACTAAGTACCAAACGTAATTAATGACAACAATCAGTTCCGTTCAGAAATTCACCACAGTGCGTTAAAAAAGATAAGATATTTTCTACTTTTACTACTGGAATTCATGTCAAACAATTAAATAGACAAAAAGTATGCATTTTAAATCTATTTGAAAATATGATAAAATTAATTGGAGAAATGTTATTATCAAATGTACACATCTTGGAAATAATTTCCAATTATTTATTCAGTGAAATAGTATCTTCAAACGTTACGATTGGCAATAGATTTTTGAATCGATATAATTATTGAATCTGCCATTTATTTTTTTTTTTTCATATTTATTTAAAACAACTGTAAATATAATTCTTAAGAATTATTAATTTAAATAAACCACCTTTGGCGAAGAAACGCTGTTTGGTACCGTAATAATAATAATAATAACATGTTCAATAGATGGCGCGACCATAACATGATTAAAATTTTCATTTTCAAAATCATCTTCAAATTTTTTTGGGTGTTCAGGTCGTTCTTGGTCTTCCAAGCCAAAATCACCACTTTTAAAACGTGCAAACCACTTCTGACACGTTCGCTCAGCTGAATAAAATAAGATGACTTTCGGTTGTACTTTTCTTCATAATGAAGTAATGAAGAAGAATTCCCCGCAAAAACACTTTTCAGGCACAAAATATATATATAATTTTCATACAAAATCAATGACGATAGAAATAGATTCTGTGATAAAAAATAATACTTTGAACTAGAAATCAAATCTAGTATATTTTGGTTGTCAGTTTTTTTTTTCTAACATATTGCTGCTGTTGCTGAAAATGAGCGTGAACAACCATCAAGATCAACTCGTCAATTGAACATTTCACGCAATTCGTTGGTGCGAATTTTGCGCAAAGATCTTACTATGAAGCAATATACACGGGGGAAATAATTTTAGCCGCACAGACTAGTTCAGATTTTTTTATCCAGTTTTATTCTTACATCTTACCGCATACATTACAAAAATATTGGATTAAAATTATAATTTTTTTCGGCTAAAATTATTTCCCACTTTTCGAATGCAAAAAATGAAAAACCGAAAAAAAAACATTAAATGAAAATACCAGACATTGATTAACACTGACTTGATCAGCGTCAGGAATTATCGTCAGTAATTATTTCATTGCGTACCATACGTAACGTCGCTGCGCAATATTTTTGTGATGTATGCGGAAAGGTGTAACAATAAAACTGGATAAAAAATTTGAACTAAATCTTTCAATTTACTAGTTTTTTTTTTGGAAAATGTCTTTGCGGCTAAAATTATTTCCTCCGATGTAAAGTTCAATTGGTGCAGCAATTGGTTGACCATCCGAACCGTCTACAGTTTGCAAATTGAGCTGAAGATCGTTTGGCAGGGGCTGGTGAATTTTACCGAAAAATCATCATTTCGGGCGAAGCACATTTCCACCTTGGTGGTTATAAACAAAACTGTCGCATCTGGAGCACAGAAAACTCGCACGTCGTCGTAGAGCTACCGCGCAATGTTGACCGACTGGTTCTTCGATTAAATTTAAGCTGAAGACTTGGACAACATTTAGTTTCAACAGGACGATGCTACGTGCCATACAGCGAATTCCACAATCGATGTTTTGCATCTAATCTTCGGAAATCGAATAATCAGCAAGAATAGTGATGAGAATTGGCCACCAAGAAGCTGCGAATTAACGCCGTTGGACTATTATCTTTGGGGAGCGATGAAAGATAAATGTTTACGCCAACAATCCAGAAACAATTCAAGACCTCAAGGACGAAATTCATGCTGCTATTGCTAAGATAAGGCCCGAATCAATCGAAAATGTACTGAAAATCTGGGTGGATCGAATGGGCCAAGTCAGCGTGGTGGTAATTTGACCGAAATTGTTTTTCATAAATAAATGTCATATTCCAACCTTTCAAGTAAATGTTCAACGATATGAAATACAAATTTTTGAATGAACCAGCCTGTATATTGAAAAAACTCCATTTTTTATATTAAAAAAAAACCATTTCATAAGCATATTATTCGCATAAATCATTTATTTGAAAGAAAAAAATAAATACAAAAATGAAAAAGCAAAAAAAATGACCAATGTGAGAATCGAACCTACAGCTATTTCCATTATAAACTGACACGCTATCTACTGTGCTATATTGACTTTGGAATATGTAACGATTTTACCGCTTGTAAATGTTGTCATAGTTTTTTCACTTCTTCTCATATTTCATCAATAAGATTGTTTTTCCTGAATTTTATTCAATTTGACATTGTTTTTCTTTATTAATCTTGTTTTTTTTCTGTATCGAGACAAATTGTCGAATTTTATTTTTACTTTGTAAATTCAGTAGAATGACATTTTACCACCGTTTTGGTTCAATAATGGTAAAACGAGATGTTATCATCATTAAATAAAAACGATGGTAAATGCCATTTTAGTGAATTTACAAATAGTTTAACCAGATTCATTTTTTGATGTTTTTAAGTATATGTGCACATATACGCATATACACATGATGACATATCACACTGCTGTATTTTATAACTACCGAAATTTGTTTTTATCTTCTAATAGTAAAAGAGCTGTTATACTGTCATACCATAAGCAAAATGTCGAACGAAATCTAGCAGCTTCTTCCAATAATTTACTAGACTATTAAATAAATAAAGAAGTGGAATGATAATGAAAAATTTATCTTAAATCTTTTTTACAATTAATGATTATATTAAATGAAGCACCAATTTGTATGAGTTTAAGCCAGTGTCATTTGTGTTGATAGTGAAATATATGTGCAGTATTTGTGTGAAGCAGACTATCAAATAATACAGGAAGGGTGAGCATTTGAGAATGACTAGCAGTTCATTGTACGAAAAATACTAAGCATAATAAGTGCTTGGAAAAGGGAGAGTCAGCAGAATAAGAAACGAAGCTGTGAAAAAAATACGCGCATTCAGGGTTTTCAACAAAAACAGCTTATTTTGCGGTACGAGATGATGATATATTTTATGAACGTGAACCCATAATTGAAGTCTCAAACACACAACCAAAGCGCACAATCTAACTAAATAAATAATTTTTAGTTGTTTTCTTCCGTGCATATTAAGATAACCAAAAACTTTTCAGAACCCTCAAAAAGACTGAAATAAAATTAAATAAAGAATGCAAAAAAATATTAGTCAAAAATTCGGGACAGTCAACAAACAATATTAGAAGTGTAGAAATAAAATCATTACAACAATGTATTGAAGAATATTTGCACCATGAGTTAGATTTTTTCCATTACGATTTTTTAAAATATGTTGCCAGATTCTATCCTTGCGTTTCTATCCTATATTAGTTGCGATACGAAAAATGCAAGCAAAAAATAGCCAAAAATTATACACATATAATCCCAAATACATCTATAAACATGTTAACTCTATGCTTTTGAATTTCAAATCGAAATATTTCTTGATGAAAATTGCATAGCATCTTCGTCTAGATAATATTATGAAATACGTAATGAAAACATACAGTTTTGAAAATAGATATACACCAACGATTATGTTGAAGTGAATTCGAACGTGA
This sequence comes from Resseliella maxima, assembly GCA_029041755.1. Classification (NCBI taxonomy): domain Eukaryota; kingdom Metazoa; phylum Arthropoda; class Insecta; order Diptera; family Cecidomyiidae; genus Resseliella; species Resseliella maxima. The sequence goes on from JAQOWM010000730.1 coordinate 61,816, forward strand.
TGTGACAATTTTATCTTCGCTACAATCTCTTTTTCGTGTTTTATGTCTTATATCCAGTCTTTTTTGTTACCATTGTTCTTGAAAATGCTTTCCCTTTGTACGACGCTTCGTTTTATTTTGTCTGTGTACTCACTTTTTATTCTGTTAAACACGCACGAAAATTCAGTTATCATTAAGAAAATAATCTTTCACTTAGCACTATCACCAATGCAACATTTTATCTTTGTTTACATATAAATCTTATCACTTGGCTTAAATAGAATATTAATAAAATGTCTTATGCGAATAAGCAAAAACAAGTTCAACAAAATTAACACAAATTCATTTCGAATTTTTATGATTGTTATGATGGAATTTAAAGACCATTAATGCCCTTCTAATTCTTCGCCAGGTTCTGAGTTTCCCCATTCCAATCATACCCCCTTTCGTTCAAATCGTTCTTAACCGAATCCAAATATCGCCTCCGCGGTCTACCTCTACCTCTCGGTATCAAGGCGATGAAACGAGGTGCACGTATGGCTATTACGCGCCCGAATGTGCTCTCGGTAGCACAAATATGTGTTCTCAATGGTACAAAAGGACGCGTAGTAGGCACTACGTGCGCTTCGTTTCATCGCCATGCTCGGTATTCACTTCCGCATTCAAAATTAACTTTGGTAAACGACAAGTTAAACGATACTCATTCATACGCTGTACATGAGCTTGCTTGTTGTTGTCGATCATTGAATTGGAATTTGGATCAATGTCAGAATGTTGACGAAATGGTTTCAATGCTAAATAGGAATATTTTACATCTCCTTGATCGCTTTGCACCACTCAAATCGCGTCGTGTACGTCACTCTCCCAAGCACTGGTTTAATAACGATATTAAACAGGCTATGGATGAAAGAAAAGCTGCCTACGATGATTGTAAAAGAAACAATCATAGTGATGCAGTTACTCGGCATCTATAGGGTAAAAGCCAATAGAGTCAAGTCCCTGATTAATACTAGCAAAAAGAAGTCAACGGTTGAGAGTTTTAATGACGCTAATTCCATTCGTTCAAAACGGAATTTTATCGAATCTCTTGGCTGTTGCAAATCTAGTAGGGATGACAGTAATGAATCAGAAATTTTAAACAACTACAATCTTAATGATTTTAATCAATTTCTTGCCTCAATTCACTCTTCCCAGGGGGCTAATCTTAATAACTTATCCCTTCCTATTGACATCCCATCCACCTTTTCTCTTTCATGAAATATCATTTGAGGAATTCGCATATGCTTATAAGCAAGTTAAGAGCAATGCTATTGGCGACGATGGTGTTCATGTGTGAACAAGATAGAAGAAATAAATGTTTAATTGAAAATTGTTGATGCTTGCATATTGAGTAGAATGAATAATGTCAAATTTGTCAATTGTTTGTCCATAGTCCAATGTATTTCATATATTAAAGTCCAAAGTAAATATGTAGTATTTAATCAGATCAGGTTTCAAGTCATGTTGTTTATGTTGGAAGTCATCAAATTATTGTTTATCGAAAGTTGTAAAGTCAAAGTATGAAAAATTAAAAATCAGTCTTTTATAAACCTTAAACCAATTTGGTTTCAATTTTAGTCTCATTTCCTAATGATCGATTCCATATCGTTCATTTGGTCCTTCGAAAAAAACGTGTAATTATTGCAAAGTGATTAATTTCAAGTGCAAAAGAGTTCAGAGTGTAAATTGTTATCTTATCGTGAGTGAGCACAACGAAATTAGTGGCAATAGTTAAAGCACATTGTGGAAATATTTCAAACGAAATTGTGAAATATTTCAAAAGAAATTATGAAATTTCAAGCGAAATTGTGGACATATTTCAAAGTGATTTCCAAAACGACGAACATTTGTGAAATAGTGGGAAATCAGTTCTCGTCTGAATTTAATAAACAATGAGTGAGATCGTGGAAAGTTTAGTAGTTGATTAGAACAGGCGAATTGAAAATTTGAATAAGTTCTGGTCGAACTATAGAAAAGACGGTAAAGACAGGAAAAACAATGTACTGTATTTTGAACAAAAGTTGCAAAAATTACAGTCGTAGTGGGTTGAGTTTGACAAAGCCCAGAATGAGTTGAATTTAATTGAACACGACGAGTCTTTTGATTATTTCAAAGAAAATTTATTCGAAAAAGCGTCGGAAATATATCGTGAAGTGAGAGAGAGTATTCAACAAGACATGGTGAATTTTGAAAATAACTTGAGAAAGAAAAGTAATCTCAGTGCAACCGTGCCTCAGCATAATGGTGCATCGGCATCATCGAACGCTCATCGTAATTTGGTTGATGTTTTGGGAAACGGTCACGAAATAGACAGCGATGATGATAATCACACCAATTCGTAAACCGTTGTACCACCGTCAGTAGAAGTGATGAGATACCAAAATGATGAGTTGTTAAATATGTTCGAGATGTTAGAAGGAAGTGAAATGTTGACGAAAGGTGTGGCGTGTGCACAGCTTGAGAATTTGAAAATGATTTGGTCTGAATTCCGTACCACGTTTCGAACAATTTCTTTGTCAGCAGAAAAAATGTGGTGCAAAGATATCAATTTCAATGCATTGCAAATGAAATATATTACGTTATGCGGGAAGTTGAATGACATAGCAAACGATACGTCAAAAAAAGTGAATGTGGAATTACCGAAAATCAAATTACCAGAATTTTCAGGTGAACAAGACAACTGGAGAGAGTTCAAAAATCTTTTTGATAGAATTGTTCACGATAATCGCTCCTTACCAGATGCATTGAAGGTGCAATATTTGAAATCGTGTTTGAAAGGCACTGCAGCTAGAGCGGTTAGTCATTTGTCTCCAGAAGAGTGCAATTATCAAGATATGTATGGTGTTTTGGAAAAACGTTACGGAAACAAAAGAGAAAACGTCGGGAAATTATTATTATTATTACTGCACCAAACAGCGTTTCTTCGCCAAAGGTGGTTTATTTAAATGATTTTTAAAAATATTTACAATTGATTTACATAAAATAGTTGATTCAATAATTGTATCGAATCAACAATCTATTGCCAATCCTAATGATTTCGGAGCAAGTCTCTGTGATTGCTGAACTA
>JAQOWM010000041.1:0-93439 GCA_029041755.1 Resseliella maxima
ACATTGCAAGCATCAGTCCAAGAATGTCTTTGCAATATGCAAATGTATTTGCCTCATTTCGTTCGAAAAATTTCATAAACTCACGTTGACGGCCACGAGCATGGTATATTTTAACATCAGGCGCAAAAATATTCAAGGCTTTGAGGTGTTGAGTAAGCATAATTTCACGAACTTGAGATAATCTCAGATCGCGTGAAATTATATTCAAACGATTTTGGGAAATTTCAATGTGATTACATGTTGGCGTTACGTTAGATGGCTGGTATAGCGAGTATGATGACTCAGGAGCAGATTCAAATGTTGGGGGAATGTACTGTTCAGTTGGGCTCGGGCTTTTCGGAATTGGAATATTTTCCGAGTGTGGTAATGGTAGTTGTGCTGATGGTACACCAATGTATGCACGATTTCGTGATGGAATTCTATTCGGACCAGATAATTTGTTCATACACAAATAACAATTGGAAGGGTCGTGGATTGCAGGATCCGACTATAGCATAGGCACACCAAAAGACATGCATTGACGCTTTCCGGTTTTCCAATCTTGTGATGCATTCATGCATGTTGTGCATGTAATCGATGGTGCCCATTTTACATTTCGAATCACCGGGAAATTAAAATACTGTTCGTAAATTATAGCTAGCGATTCAGTAATTTATAATCTTAATATAGTTATATATATAGTTATATAATTATAATCTTAATATAGTGAAATCATAAACTATTTTAACCAAAAAAATAAAAAAAACTCGAAAGAAAACGAAAAAAATACAAAAAAATAGAGAAATAATTGTTTAAATTGCTCTGTAAAGGGCTGTAAAAGACCGTTATATATTATATCATGCTTAAAAATATGTTTTCTGTACGAATCAATAAGAATTTGTTGAAAAATCAACGATATGCACAGCCATAAAGGGTGCAAAAACCATCTTGAGCCAAGAATATTTGATTTGAAAATTTTGTTCGAGGTCATCTGGACAGATTTAAAAATGGTTATCACCATTGAATTCAGCGTACCCAAATTAGGTAAAAAAAACCTATTTTAGCTCTGCCCAAGGGGAATTTATCCAATTTCAAATACCGTATATCCGCATCAAAAACGAAAAATTTGAAAAAATGTTATGAAATTTGAATATTCGTGGTTTATTCGTGAAAAACTATAATAAACGCAGCAAACAACACAGATTCGTAGCAAAAAAAAACCATCCAAATGATCGCATACGACGTACCTCACTCAAACAATGTGAGTGGAATGCTGCCGCATTCCACACACTTCGTTCGAGTAAGAGTGGAAGTTGCGTCCACTTATTCAATGGATCTGGTGCATATTCGAATTATTTGCTATAAATTTGAATTGATTTGAAAATTTGGTGTGCGTATTGGAAATCCAGTTATATTCGAAATATTTCAACATATTTTATATTTATTTATTTTGATAAATTCCCCTTGGCTCTGCCTAGTTTTCAAACTACAACAGTGTTATTTACAAAAAACGAGATCTTTTAACTTACTTTAATTCACCATTTAAAATGAAATCACAAATTTTTCTTGCAAAATTGCATATTTTAAAAGATGTGAATTTTTTCTTCTTATATCTCCTGCGTGACATTGCTTCAACGGAAAATGTATCTGGCATCAATCCAGTTTTCTCAACGATAATCGCTTATTTGCTACATTGCTCTGAAAACCCAGTCGTGGGCTACTCGATATTCACACACACTGAATTTACATTTGAGCACCACAATTTTGGGCTGACATTGAAAATCACCAACATTGTGGTGCGTTCATATTGCAAAATTATTTAAATGTGGTTCGTTCACACAAAAAACATTTGGGGTATGTTCATGATATTCATTGGTGACAATAGATGCTTACCACAGTTGTATCTGACTCTACCACATGCAAGTTTTTATAAATATGTGCGCATGTTGAACAGACTCATTGTGAAAAAGTTTTGCTGTCAAACTAATACTATGTCACATTTATTACGTTGCATGTGGTAGACTCAAATACAACTGTGGTAAACATGTATTGTCACCAATGAATATCATGAACATACCCCAAACGTTTTTTGTGTGTTTGCAATTCACCACATTATAATATTTTTGCGCTGTAGACGCACCACTTTGTGTGGTGATTTTCAATGACACCTCAAAATTACGTCTGTAGCCCGCGCTTAGGTTTTCAGAGTGCTTAATAATGTCACTTGGTTTAGTTTTCATTTCAAATTTAGATGCACTAAGTGAAAAAATTCCAACAATAGGAGAGGGTACCTCTTTTGTATGAAGAATCCTATCTATTCTATTTAATATATTCGGTGTGAAAATATCAAAACTATCACTTCTACAATTGACCTCAATTAAATTTTTTTGATTTTGATCATTTTCAGCTTTATTCTGAATAATCTCTGTTGAAGTGCTTGGATTATTTAATATTTCATTTGAAAGGTTTGCTTTCACTGTCAACTGAGTCTCGAGTCGAATAATTTCTTTCTTCAATTGATCTATCTCATTCTCCAAATCAACTAATTTATCCGGATCAATTATTTTCGATTCTCCATTCATTATTTTAAAAGATTCAGCCTTACATAAATCGCATGTAACAGCAAACGGTGAATCAGCTGAAAAGATCTTATGGAAAACTGACAATGTTAATTTTAAAATTTCTGGAATCGCCTTCTGTGTTTCACCATCCATGATGCTTAACTGTGTCAATAAATACGTCGTTTCAATACCATAAAATTTGTATAGGCAATTAACATAACGAATTTTCTTGCAAAGGTAACATATTACATATAATCCATTCAACTTATCAATTTTGCAATTTTCTTTGACACAACAATGTATTTTGACAGTAACAAAATAGTATCACTTCAGAAAACATAAAAAAAAGAATTAAATTTCACTCAAAAAAATTACAAAGACTGTAAACTTCAATAATATCAATCTTAAAAATATTTTCCAATAAAAATGATTAAAAATCGATGCCAAAAATAAAAAAAAAATTCAGTAAAATATCAGAGTTAAATTGAAATTGGTGTCAATCAAATGACAGCTCTGTTTGATACTTCAAATCGAGCGGATGTATTATATCTTGACTTTAGTAAGGCATTCGACAGAGTTAATCATAACATTCTTCTTAGAAAATTAACAGCATTTCCGATTCCTGTAAATATCATCGAGTGGATAAAGTCATATCTATCAAATCGCCAACAATATGTTAAACTGGGAGATGTTGAATCTCTTGATTTCACTGTAAACTCGGGTGTCCCACAAGGAAGCCACATTGGTCCAATGCTCTTTATACTATTTATTAATGACCTGCCATGTGTAACATCAAACGATGTATTTTTATCAATGTTCGCCAATGATGTACATAATAGCTAAGATAGTGAACAACAATGCAGATTCTTTTCAACTTTAATTTTCGATCAACTCATTAAAGGATTGGTGTGAAATAAATGATTTACAACTAAATCTCGATAAGTGCTCAGTTTTATCAATTCACCGTGGAAGGACACAACTTAAACCAATCTATTGCTATGTTGATTACTGTTTTGTAAATTCTACTGAACAGCGAGATTTGGGTGTGTTGTTCAATGATAAACTAAATTTTAATGCACATGCCGATTTGATCGTCTCTAAAGCAAGCTCTGCACTTACAGATTTTAATACAATAAAAAAATATTCGAATAACCAAATAGCAATAACATAATTTTTCGTTATTGGAAATTATTCAATAAGTTCCAATAGAATATTGTAATTTATTGGGTCCAAAGACAATAACTTTCAATATACCATATTTTTTTATTGCAATAGTTTTCAATTGCAATATTGTATATTATTGGAATGAACACCATAAAATCCAATAACACATATTTTTTTATTGCAATTTTTTTCTATTGCTTATTGGTTTTTTATTTAGAATAATATTGCTTTTTTTTGTACAATAATATTGGAATTTATTTGATAATTATAAAAATTTTACTTTATAAAACACCAAGATTAAGACGACGACGAACGAAAAAAAAATGGACAGGAGCTGAAAATCGGATTAAGTTTCCATAATTTTGACAGAAGCGACAACACTAAAAATTCAAATTCGTCTGTTCATTCTCAGAAAATTTTTAATTTTCAAATAATTTTCAATATTATTTATCAAAAAAATGCAATATTATTATGAAAAAAATGGCAATATTATTCGAAATAAAAACCCAATAAAATATTGGAAATAATTGCAATAAGAAAATATTGCTATTGGATTTTATGATGTTCATTCCAATAATATACAATATCGTTATTGCAAACTATTGGAATAAAAAAATATGGTATATTGAAAGTATTGTCATCGTACACAATAAATTTTTATGTGTTATTGGTAATATTGGAATTTATTGCAATATTGAAAATTAAAATCTGTATCTGCACTAGGTGTTGTGAAACGTTTTTCACGGGACATAGACGATCAAATCACACGGAAAGCAATTTATTCGCCATTTGTTCAATCTAATCTCGATTATGCTAGTACTGTATGGCTAAACATTTCTTCAACTAACTCTTTTTTGATCGAAAGAATTCAACGTCAATTTTCAATGTTTGCGCTACGTGAATATCCAAATATATTCAATAACTACCAAATTTCGTCCTATGATGATTGCCTAAAATCATTGAATATGACTAGACTTAATCGTCGCAGAATTAATATCGCGTTAATATTTATGTATGACCTATCAAGTGATAGAATTCATTGTCCATTTGTAAAAAAATTGTTTTATATTAATCCTAACCCACGTAATTTTTGTAATGCTTATTTATTGAATCTACCAATTGAAATGAATTTAAAAGAAAACTATTAGAAGTTCCTAATAATATTTTCGATATTTTTTAATTTGTTAACTATTAATTAATCAAATTTCAAGATCTCAATGTACTAAATATTGTATTCAGCCAGTCATTGGCGATGAAATAAATAAGTTATCCGAGGATGCAACGCGCATTGTAGGCAGACTACAATACGATTCAAAAACTAATCAAATTACAGGATTTGTTTTGCCGATAAGGAAATCAAATGGATTACCAGTGACTTTTTCATTTCCAGCATGTGATGCAAACGAAATTATAGATTATTTTGATCAAAAGCATCCCATTTCTCCATGTGTGAATGTTGTAATGGCCCAGCCAGTAGGAAAAAAACCACCATCGGCGTTTTGTTTACTAATATTCGGATCGGATAACAAGTACCAAGGTGTGGACACGAAAAAATACTAGAGAAAACTAGAAGAATATTTGCAATATGAGGAGGTTTGGTTTACATGCGTTATATGGAGAAATACTAGAAATACTAGAAAAACTCAACAGCCGTGTCTCGCCCCTTGACAAGTACTCACAATTTATCACAATGATGTTGCAAATCGTTGGACATTTATCATCAACGAACTTAACAAAGTGGGAATAATTGTTTTGTCAATGTCTTCCGACTGTCAACTTGCTCAATTAGGTCAAGCAAGTAATATATTCAATCATAAAACTTGGTTTGGCTGTGGTCAAAATATTGAATCAAATGAAATCAAAACCATATTTGTATAAGACACCGTCCATATTGGTTAAGATGCGAAATTTAATTTTAAAAACAATTAAAAACGAGAAAAAAATGCCCTTCGGAAAGTATTTCATCAGACAGTCTGATCTGAAAATGTTGATAAACATGTTCAGCAAAGATAAACATAATTCAAGTGGGTCAGTTCTGAATCCAATCGATAAACAGAACTTTCGCTTTGTAGAACAAATGTGTCATCAAAAAGTGATCAAATTACTTCGTAATAACGTACCTGAATCGCATGGAACAGCCAAATTCTTAGAATTGATTCAATACACCATAGACTCGTATATGGATAAAAGACTAATACCACTTGAACGTATTTATAAAATTTGGCATGTTGTTTTTATTTGTAGATTGTGACATGCGTTCCTTGCAATGGAGTTGAATGTAGACCAAGCGACCATTTCTAGACGTTTGCATACAATGGGAAAGGTCCGAAAACTTGGAAAATGGGTTCCACATCAATTGAACGAAAATCAACTCAGAGCAAGAATCGAAACATGCAAAAAACACCTTGCTGAGCACGCGAAACATAGTTTTTTGAGTCGAATTGTTACTGGCGATGAAAAATGAATCTAGTACGACAATTCCAAACGTAAAGCAGCGTATGTTGATAGAGGACAACCAGGACCTTCGCAATCAAAACGAGACATTTATTGCCAGAAGATTATGCTGTGTATTTGGTGGGATCCTGGCCGATGTACGCTTTAAAAACTTTGAAGAAATACAAAAAGGGGTTGCTGATTGGATATCTTCGAAAGATAAGGAATTCTGTCGACGTGGAATCCACAAACTTCCTGAAAGATGGCGCGAAGTCATAGCTAACGATGGAGAATATATTGGTTAATGTACTCATTCACTTTATTATTGAAATAAATGTATCTTTTGAACAAAAAAAGTTCGGAAATTATTGCATACACCCAATACGTTCATTATCAACAACATATTCAACTGTTACCAATTGTAGCGTTAAAGAGATTTTACACAGAATCTCCGGAATTCAATCACAAAATGATATTGCAACGAAAAATGGAGACACATTTGCTTTCCCTCGTATTGCTTACAAAACTAGAGAGGAACCAATATTCGATTTACCGTCATTGGAACAAATCGAGAATGAAATAGAAATTGCAAAATCGAATGCAGTAATTGACGCTATATCGCTTGGACTGGTCAAGAAAATGGAAATTGACAATATTGATTTCACATTGAATATAAATCCATACACTTCGAAACGTGTTAAAACAAAAATAGAACGGTTTCAAGGACACTCAAATAAATGTGAATTTGAATGGGAATGGGACAAAGTGGAACTCAAAATTTTTTCGAGTCAATTTAACGAAGAAGAAATATCAAAAACGTCATCATATCTCGAAATTTATCGTGATGGGCAAAAAGGAATTATTGTGAAAAAAACCTAATTTCTTTGGTTGCTGAGCAATGACCCTTCAGATTGAGTAGTGACAGATTGGAGCGAGTTAAAGAAAACACAAAAATCAATTTGAGAAACAAAAATTTTTTTTTTTTTTTTTTCTTCTTTCAAATAAGTTCATTAAGATTTTGCAAAACGAAAAATTAACTACAAATAACCCTGTTTTTTAATGATCTGAATAATTTTGGCATAACAGAGGTTAATTCAGTTGGTTTAGTTATTATTTTTGTTGGTTACACAAATAATTTTTTTGCAAGGCTTCTGTTTGGTTTTTGTTTTCGTATTACTTTGCGTGATTTTTGTGTTATTGATCAAACGTGATATTGATCATGTCTTACATATTCCAATGTTCTGAATACTTTTATTGTTGTATTTGGCAATATATTTTTTGTAATATTTTTTAAATTTTGTGTTAACACAGTTGATTGTAATGTGCCTGATGCACTTGATATCGCCTCTACATATTTTGTGGCACAAAAAATTACAAAAAAAACTTAACAATGTAAACGTATTCATAATCTATCGCGAAAAAAAAATGGAATTGTTTAGGTAACAAAAAAAAAAGAATATTTTTTAAACGTCGCATTGTTCGTTCGTTCGAAATGTGATTGACCTTTTGTAGTTAACTTTTGACACACAATTGTGTCGTATGCGTATGATTTGAATTTATCTTTGTTCTGACTCGTGCATACGATTTTCAATTTATTTTCGGATCTATCGTATATAATTATGCAAATTAAGCAACAGTACGTTGTCTCTACAGAATTTGATGTGGTCTTCTTCTTATTTTCTAGACATCGATGCTGCAAAGTCTTGAATATATCTTTTCTACTTATAATTCTCCGAAGTACTTCTGCGCGACTTAGTGAATCAGTCTACAGAATGATGATACAATTAACTCGTTGCCGAATTTTCGATGCTATTTAGCCAAGAAATTATCATTGAGTTGGAGCGTGAGGTACTTTGACGTGAATGTTCTACATTTTCTGATAGCATTTCATTGACGATTTCCAGTATTTTAGTTAAAGACTTGCTTGCAACATAATCATACTGTTTTTTATTTAACGGATTAGCTTAATACATATTCCTGGCGCTAGTCGCGTTGATATATTATTCGTCAGATTGTAGGACGTTTTTTCATCTTTTTGGGTCAGATTTTGTGATGATTCACCCTGAAAGTTTTCATACAGTTATAAGTATTTTTACTTCGAATACATAAAAAGAAAACCATTACCAAATCTTCCACTTCGGTGATGATCTCATCGATGCACTTATACACTTTTAATTCAAATTTATTTTGCTGATAGCCTTTCAGTTCCCAAATTTTTTGAGATAAATCAAGAGCAAGGTCTGATTTTTCATTATTTTCAAGAATGATGTCGGGAAGAGGCATATTATGCTTTTTTTTTAAGTATTCAATGATGATGATCTTGGCTAAAAAAGAATAATTTATCAAATTTTTTCGAGTTCGTTCGAATTTTAACCGAACATGAACGAATATGAACAGGTCATTTTCAATTCTGAAAAACTTGAACCGAACTTGAACGAACATGAACACACAAAATGTTTCCGAACGTTGTTCAATTAATTCAGCTGGTTCATAAATGCGATCTGTTCCTGTTCGTTCAAATTCTACACACTTGACGCCATCTATACGATTTATCAACGTATGAATTTCTTGCATGAAAGCGATTTATCAATGTATATTGTCTATATCAACGGAAACGGCAAAAAGATACGTTTTGTCGTTTGCATTCCGTAATGGTGTATGTGCCATTCAATGTATAAATGATAGAGATCACTTCCAACGTAACGTCGCATGATTTATGCCGTAGTCCATCAGTCGATAGTTGATCTACTTGTCCACGGCATAGAAGTCCACATTCTCAATTTTGTTTGATATTAATTAAAATTCACACCATACTCGACTAGAGATGGCGTAAGAGACAATGAATTTCTTTGTTGAAGCGACTTCAACTCTGCTTCATTTTCTGAGAAAAACAACTGAACAATAGTTCGGTTGTATTTGAATAATAGGAATTTTTGATATAAACAAAACCTATTCGAAATATTGTTGCTTACTTAATTGTTGTATTGAACAGTTCAATTTAGTTCAGTTAATTGAACAATATTCGAACGAACATGAACCGAACTTGAACATTATGAACAAACTGTACTTGAATTCGAACGAACATGAACACCCTTTTTTCTCGTTCGAACAAATCGAACCGAACCCGAACGAACATGAACATAAAAGTGAAACCATTCTCGAACATGAACGGTTCATGTTCGGTTCATGAGCAGCTCTAATTCGTATCAATGCCACTTGATCTACTCCTATTGCTAGCCAAAAAAAAAAAATAATTTCAAACATTCGTTTCATCCTTTTCGCCAAATTCGAAGAAAAAAAATTATTCATTAAGATGTCGAAGGTCAAAATACAACCATCAGATGGTAAAATATTTGACGTTGATATTGAGATTATCAGTTGTTCGAGTACTATTAAAGCCATGTTGGACACTGGCGGTTTTGATAATGATGGCGGAATTATTCCATTGGATACGATTGAATCGCATATTTTGGCTAAGGTTTTGGAATTTGCCGAACACCACAAAAATGATCCAGTAGTTGTAGATTTTGAAGAAAAACGGAAAATAAAAGTTGGTGACATTTCGGAATGGGATACGGAATTTCTCAATGCTCCACAAAGCATCTTGTTTGATCTCATGTTGGCCGCCAACTACTTGGGCATACGCTTATTAATGTCTATGCTGTGCAGAAAATTTGCGAACCTAGTGAGAGGAAAAAAAGTATTGGGAGTGTGTATTGAAACACATTTCAACGCCGATATGCCATTTTGTCATGTTCAAGATTTTATTTTCCACATACAAATGACCGAATCGCTGATCATTTCTGTTAAATGTTTGCGATATCTACGGAATTACGGAAAAAGTGATTGCGACAACCCCCTTTTTGACCGACAGTGCATTAAATTTTGCAAAGGCATTTCGTGAGTTTGGTATATCAGTTGAATGGCACTTTGTTGATGACGCACAAGTTGATCCAGAGACATAAGTGGACTATATTGAAATAGAAAAAACATTATCGCTTCATGTCAGATGTATCGAACAACGGCAATGTGCAAAGTCGTTCGTTCGATAATCATAAAAATAACAACAATGAGCGGTTTGCGCAACAGTGTGCGGTAGCGAATCAGAGCAAACATACTATGCATACGATGAATAGGGCAGTTTAGTTCAGTAAGAGCATCAGAGCAATGAGCATCTCATCGAGTGGTTTTTTATTTAGTGCATATTTTCCACTCACAATTGAGTAGTTCAGAGGAAAAATGTCACACAGAAAAGTTCCGTGGAAAAATGACAAACGAGTCCGAATATTCGTATAATCTACGAAAGAATTCGTAATATTCAACGTATTTGTTATTGTATTTTTCGTATATTCGTACTCGTCATTTCAGAAAGAGAAAGAAAATCAACATAAAACCGTAAGTAGACTGAACATCAGATGTACATCACATACACTAAGTTTAATCGGTGTGAAGGATTCATAAATGTTTTTTTTCAAAATAAATGAATGGAACTTAGTTGTCAAACTAGATTTATAATTTTTGTTTATGCATTCAATATGTTTCGAAAGGAGATTTATGCTATTTGAATTTTGAGCGAAATTTTCCCACTCCTATACGTTAGATAAATGAAAGACTAAAAGTAATTAACATTTCCAAAAACCATAACAATTGCAATGGCGAAAAAAATATTTTAAATTACAATTACCATTAGTAATGGTAATGTTTAATGGAAAATTCAATTACATCTGCTTTGTAAATTGTAATTGGAAAAACGCATTTAATTGCAAGAAGTCATATATCATCGACTGATCACACACATTGAAAAGAAAAAATTACTCCCGAATTTCCAGTTCAGTTTCAGAAAAGGCCATTCCACTGCCCATCAAGAAACCAGAATTAAGCAATTCATTACAAAGAATAAATTAAATCGCAGGTCAACCCGTATGCCATTACTGGATATTGAAAAGGCTTTTGATTCTATTTGGCAATGCCAAATTGGCATGATGGTCTCATATTCAAATTGAATCAAATGAAATTACCAACGTATTTAATCAGAATCATTAACTCGTTTTTACGCAACCGATCATTCACTGTACATGCCAACAACGCCACATCACATCAAGTGCTGCTACCAGCAAGTCTTCCACAAGGCACTTGCATTTTTCGCTCAATATGCAGATGATACAGCGCTTTGTTTTTTATTTATTTATTTCACCGCCAAGCACTGGCTGAATAAAAATTACATCTTACAGATTAAAGTTGATATAAGATCAAATACAATTTCAACCAATTTCGAAAATATCATTTGATAAATTAAATAAATTCCTTTTAAAGATATTGTTTAGTTTTATCCTTATAGACCACAAAATTCGAAAAATAAAATTATCAATTGTTTGATTTTCACAATAAATTTTATTAAAATATCGAATGCATTTCGGTTACAAATGTGGAACCATCATCAGCGAGCGTCAAACGAGCACTAACAAGGCAATGAGAGCATACAAATGTAGGAATCAAATGACCAATATATACCAATACATATAAATAAATGAGGAGATAAATTCACAGGTAATGTCAAACAATTATTGATATAGTTATTAAGTACAATTATTTAAAACAATCAAACAATGGTGATTCTATTGCACCTGGTTCTAAATTCATTAAATTATCATTAATATGAATAAATAAAGATTCATAAGCATCAAGTTTTTTTGGATTATAAACAGACTTAATAAGACGAACATTTTTATCAAAACACAATTGGTTGTGTGGTTCCGTGTTGTTTATATCAAATGTTTTTTCATGCGGACTGAGCGTTCATGTTCGTTGTAGCGCGCTCTTAGTGTGCGTCTGGTTTGTCCAATGTATTTGTATTCACAATTTGAACAACTTATTTCATAAACACCACTTTGTTGTTCCGTCGGTGTTTTGTCTTTGGCTGAGCCTAATAATGTTTTTATTTTGTTGTTGTTTGAAAAAACCAATTTCATGTTTGATTTGGCAAAATGATTTTGTAGCTTGTTTGTTATAGTTGGTGAGAATGGGATAGAAACTCGGTGTAAATTTGTTTCTGCACATTGCTGTGTGTATAACGTGGTGTTTTGGTTGCGTGTGATTTTCTTTGCATGTTTTTTGATCAGCTGATCTATTAATGTTGTATTAAAACCGTTGATGTCAGCTATGTTTTTAATTGTTTTATATTCTTTCATATAGTTATCAGCAGATAAAGGCAATTTGCAAAGTCTGTGTACCATTGACTGGAAGGAAGCAATTTTTTGTTGGTATGGACAGAATGAATCTTGTGTAATGAACCTTTCTGTAGAAGTTGGTTTTCTATAAATAGCAAAGTTTAATTTGTTATTTTTTCGGAAAATTTCCAAATCCAAAAAAGGTAATGAGTGTTTACTTTCGTGCTCTATTTCATACGTAAATTTAATGCTGGGATATCGACTGTTGATGGTGTTTAGGAAATCGTTCACTTGTGATTTTTTCATTATTGCAAATGTGTCATCAACGTATCTATGCCAGATGCGTGATAGCTACCAATGGTGAAAGGCTATTACCCATACTACAACCAACGTTATTGTAATAAAAAACATCCCGAAATTTAAAACAGTTGTATTTCATGCATAAATCTATGGCCATTATATATGTATCAAGTTTTTCTTTTTCCAAATTGAATTTAATCAGATGTTTTTTGATTGCCTCAATAGCGATGTCAATCGGTATGAATGGAAAAAGTGCTGTAACGTCAAATGAAATCATTATCTCATCGTCGTCCAATGTAGTGGCTTTAATTTTTTTCACGAAATCGAATGTATTTTTGACAGAGAACCCATCAAAATCACCAAATTTGTTTTTAAACTCTTTGACCAACCATTTGGTTATATTTGAAAAGGGTGAATTCACATTGGAAACAATCTTTCTCATTTTTTCTCCTTCTTTATGTACATTTGGTTGGCCATACATAAGTGGAACAGATGGATTTGATACAATTAAACGATATTTGTTGACACCGAAAGTACGAACAATAGAATCAATGGCTGACTTTGCATCTTTTGTCATTTTTGTGAGTGGTGATTTTTCCATTATAGAAAAGTTTTCTTCTTCAATTGATTTTATCATTCTTTCATCATAGTCCTTCTTCCAAAAACTGAAAAAACGTGATGTTCACTATTTGAAATCGGATAAAGGAAACAAAGTTGTGATTTTAGATAAGAGGGTTAAGAACGATTTGAATGAAAGGGGGTATGATTGGAATGGGGAAACTCAAGACCTGGATCTCTCGATAGGGTTTGCTGGAGAAGAATTGTTCAGGGGCTACCATTACAAAACAGACCAGACGCTGAAGGGCAATAATGGTCTTTAAATGATTGTTGTTGTTGTTGTGAATATAATACTAATTCCCATCATATGTTTGAATTAAGTTTTCATTTAAATTCGTTGGAATATTCGTCACAGATGGTGCAGCGATTGGATTCAGTTTGATTTGTGTCCCAATTGTGGCCCAATACTAAATATATTGGGATAAGAGCTAATTCAAGCTGCAAATAAGATGGAAGAATTACATAGCGGTAAGTCATACAGTATAGTTGGTATAGAGTAATTCATCTAGGTTATGCATTTGACCGCCAATTTATATCGCTTGTTCACATCCAAGCAAATTTGCTCCAAAATGCTAAGAAATACTTTCGCAAAGTAAAAGTATTATTTTTTTCGCACTATGCAAACTTGACCATGCAATAACACACACACCAAGCAATCAACTCAGCTTTGTCTTTTTTTTCGGTTTATCGGTACCGCTCTTGTACTTGTGAAAAACTTGTGACGAAAGTGTACATTTGATATGGAATGGAATGGAATGTATTGATGGTCGTTATATGTCACTTGAAATTTCCATTTTTTTTTTATTGTTATTATTGTTTTGGCTGTAACAAAGCCGATTTTAGATGTTCTTCAAAACATTATTCCAAAATGACAAGCCAAAGAAATTTATTGGGTATTTTTTTTTTTTATTTATATATCTCGACCGAAGTCGCTTTAGAAAAGAAATTCGCATTGCTTACGCCATCTCTACGAGTACGGTATGAATTTAAATGAATATCAAACAAAATTGTGAAAGTTCACACAGTGGATTTTTAAGCCGTACTTGCAGTACATCAACGATTGATTAATTTACTAAGGCATAAGTCGTTCGGCGTTACATTGCTAGCGATCTCTATCACATCGTATCTTTTTGCCGTTTCCGTTGGTATAGTCAGTATACATTGATAAATCGTATAGGTGGTGTCAGTGTATTGAAATCAAAGCTCTTCAGATGTAAAAACATACAACGAGTGCCACATTGTCTCGACATATTTTTCACAAGCATGATCATATTGTGTTTTTTTTTGTTCTGTCTTTCAAACTAATATTCTTATTATGAACAGCGGAAATTTTGTCGAAGTCAGATGAGCTGCTTATAAAAACTGAAATGAACGAGATAGACGAATTTTATATAAAATCTGAATTGGCGGATGCGCATGATGTTAAGAGAATTTGTACGTATTTGTACGACAGTGGTGAAAATGCAAATATAATTGGTAAGTTCTCTTAGTTGATTGAGCGCCTGAATTTTGGTCAAGATGTAGTTTTGACAATTATGACGTATTTTCACGCATATTGTGAAAAATTCTGCATGAATCATCCATGTGAGTTCGTACGATTTTTCACCATATACAGTTGCCGATTTGTCATTCGGCTGATTAAAATTTCTGAATTATTAGGATTTCAGAAACATAACATAGCGGCTCGAAATCGATTAAATTTTATGGTGAATTAAGATTTATGTGTATTAAGATTTCTCAAGATCAACTGTATCTCAAAAAAGCAACTAATAGCGAATAATTTTTTTTCCACGAAAAAATGTTGGGTAAAGAAATCAATGCGAGGATTCTTGATATAAATAAAATTTCTATTCGATACAATCGGAACCTAGACTTATTAGATAATTTTAGAAAAATGCCTCGAAAATGTTTCCCCAATGCCGTATAGATGCTATTTAACGCCCAATAAAAGCAACTCGACCGAATAGTTGGACGAAATGTACAAAAGTATACTACTAACGTTAACCGCTGACACGATGTTGTATATGTTGTAATCATGTATTGGGTGTATGCAAAGAAAATGTCGATTTTTTCGGTGAAAAGAAAAGAGCATAGTGCTCGTTCCATATAAGCGGGTGCCAACATTATTTTTATTTCATAACTAAATGAATGAGCACTTCAATCAATGTATTCTCCATCGTTAGCTATGACTTCACGCCATCTTTCAGGAAGTTTGTGGATCCCACGTCACAAAAAAAAAGAAAATGGCCGCGGTGTGCTCCGATGCACACAACGCTAGTTACGCCATCTGTTATCTAAATCGACATTTCTTTTGCATACACCCAATAGATTCAAATCAAGACACATACTATAGCAATTCACTGAATAAGCAAAATATTTGCAATATGCAGAAAATCGTGAGATATTCGTACGTTTGAACACATAACTGAAATATTTGTATAGTATTGAATGGCTTTTTATGAGCGGAGAGCTAGATGCAAATCTACCAGATGCTTTGACTAGTATGCAAATATTGCGAATATATTTCGAATGAATCGAATATTGTGTATAGTATCAATTAGAACTGAAAAATAAGCAGATATTATGTATTCGTGAATAGATAAATTCTCCTAGTTATTAGCATGAAAATCACCGCATCGTCCAATATTGCAATACGGCTTGTCACCACACTTCAAATACCGTATGGTCTGCCAGTCTGCGATAAAAAAGAAAAAATTTGTTGTAAATATAACTCAACTTATGATTTAGTCGTTAGTAACACACTGAAAGATAGATGTCAAAATTACATAAAAGTTACCGTTCATTTGAATAAAATTCAAAATAAGAAAGAAATGTTTTGTCCATGTGGATGAAAAATACTTACGGCATTGATAAACAGTTTTTCTCATGTTTTAATCAGCAAATCAAATCACCGTCTCACTGTTTCACATTGTAATATCATCACATTTCAAGAAAATACAGTCTGCGAAAAAAAAAACACACACGCTGTGCACAATATAGGCTGACTGACGGAATCACCGATTTCAAATCAACGTGAGAAATAAAACAAGCTATGTTGATTTGAAATCGGTGATCCCGTCGGCAGCCTGGTGCACATGGATCAACAGCAACAGATGTTGATGATTTATTTTGCAATTTTACCAAGGTTATTAAAAACATTTTGTAACGATTAAAAGGAGTTTCTTTGTCAAGCAATATTATTAATTTATGAAAAAAATTAAATCACAATTCACCCATTCACCATATGAAAAAAATACAATCGCAATCAAATATACATGTAATATCATACGGGTTTGTGTCTTCACTAAGATGGTTGGAAAACAATATCTATTGATGTTATGTGGTCTTCACATTTACGTTTGTAGAGGGCGTTAAATTTTATCGATCACCATAATTTGCCTCATTGAGTTAGCAAAAGAAGTTTCGAATTTACAAAATGAATTGTTTCAACTGTTCTAGAACAGATAAAACATATTGCGATGGCCTTAAACCAATGAAGCCATTGGTGTTGATATATTGTCTATGAACACCGATCAAATTATTCTTCGGTGTGAATCAGAACATATGTTTACCGTCCATGGTCCATCAACAATGTATTTGAAAATTTTCGTGGTAACAGCTACGGAAATTTTGTTTCGAATCGATGTGGCGTACAAAACAGCCAACATCACATGCTATGAAAAACCGATTGGCCAGTTGCAAGATTTTATAAACGTGCAACAAACCTCGGCAGTGGTCGCTGTAAAGACAATGGCACAGCGTTTATTAATCAAAACGAACTTCTTAACTTTTTCCGTAAATTTGGAATTGGTTGAAAAAAATTTGCTGATTTCCGCCATTGAAAAACGGAACAACGATGTATTCGAAAAGAAGGAAATTGACGACAAGGTCGAAAAGAATAAAAACGATGATGAAATTGAAAGGAAGGAAAATGACGGCAAGGTCGAAGAGGACGAAAACTCTGTTGAAAACGAAATGAAGGAAAATGACGGCAAGGTCGAACAGGACGAAAACGCTGATGAAATCGAAAAGAAGGAAAATGGCGCAAGGTTGAAAAGAACGAATACGATGATGGAAAGAAGAACGAAAACTAAAAATTGGAGAATTATTACCACTAATCATCATTTTCATATTTATTTTTAACATCGACTGATTTTAAACTACTCTTGCGAATTTTTGTGGTTCAACGTGTGAATCATGCGGCTCATAAATTCATGATTACTTCTAGCAACTAACTGATATTGTTATTCATCATTTTTCATTCACACCTTTTCACCAGACCAGTTCATGTACTGAATAATTATTTGCTGATGAATTTAGTTGCTAAATTTATCTTCTAAATCGTTGCGTGACGCTTGCGCTACAACCGTTTTTTGTGTACAATTCTCTTGGACGAATGTACGGTCGATACAATACGCAAGCATCACGCAACGATTTAGCAGATAAATTTAGCAACTAAATTCATCAGCAAATAATTATTCAGTACATGAACTGGTCTGCTTTTCACGTTCTGATGATTTTCTATTAATAATTATTTTATGAAGATTCTAATAATTTTATTTTATTATTTTTTCTGATAATTTTTTAATTAATTTTGTGAGGAATTTATTTTATTTTATGAGTGTTTTGATATTTTTTTTGAGGCTTCTCAACTCACCCATTTTTTTCTTATGCTTTTTTCCCCTCTTGTTCATAATTTTTCTCTTTTTCATAAGTTCTTTCATACGTTGTGCAATATCTGATGCATATTGATACACTTTTCGCATTTTCTTCGAATCTAATTGATAATGTCCCCAAGCGAGCGTATCAATAAAATCCGGTTTAATTATATACCATCAAATGGATTGAGTGCAATCTTTTCCATTGAAATGGTGTAAACATTATGAATTTTCGAAAAAATTGAATATTGTTTTCTTACTTCAACGCAATTTTCTTTAATGCAATTATAGTAGTCATCAAATGAAACCTGATTTTTCAAAACATTTTTCTTAACACCTTTGGCTTTTTTCCTTTCCTTACTTTCGTATAAGGATATACCTTCATTAAAAAATGGGCTCAGAAATAAGTTAACAAATACCAACAAACGCTGAATCTATTTTGAACAATAATGAGGAAAGACATATTGATCAGTTTACTCAAGAGATTGTAATATGGATATTCCCATACAGATATATATTTTTATAAGTATAGAAATATATTATAGTTTTGACGCAGCGTGAGAATGTGTGCGTTAGCGGTGTTGTATCAACTGTGTTTCGTTTTGTTTTGTTTTTAATTCAACGCACACTAATGTACGAATCGATAAAAACATTTGCAATGAATTTGCATCAAATGACCAAATATATGCGTAATCACAGCAACCGACTCTGTGAACGATTTAAGAGTGATGCGCATTTGTTTATGTTGTAAATTTTGCACAAAGTCGGTTGCTATGTGTATGTGTACACACATAGAAATAACTGTCAGTGTTTATGTATTAGTGATTCTTATTTGTGAATCTGAAACAGAATTCTTTTCACCACTACAGAAATTTTTTCGTGAAAACGAATTTTGGTTATGTTGTGTCAAATATATATATGGGTGACAGTTCAGATATAAAATTACGTGCTGATTTTTTACACAACATAACCAAAATTCGTTTTCATGAAAAAGAATTTTTGTAGTGGTGAAAAGAATTCTGTTTCAGATTCACAAATAAGAATCACTAATACATAAACACTGACACTTATTTCTATGTGTGTATGTGTACACACACATTAATTCTACTGTCAAATACACAACTGTCAGTTTGAAATGGCTGGTTTCCAACGAAAGTTGGACATTTCACAATATTTTCTGCACACCAATACATATATATGTATATATAATGGTCCCAACTGTTTTCAGGCAAAAATCAGTACTTTTTCTCCAAAAATATGAAAAAAATCAGTAAATTCAGTACGCCATTGGAAAATTCAGTACAAAAAAATCAGTATATTTAAAAAATCGTTTTTTTTTAGTAAATAAAAAAAATTTCATCGAAATTTTTGTTGACAGTGAAAAAACTTAAAAACTATGAAAAAACATTATTAGGTATCAATTGACATAGCACCAGGACTTTGGTTTTTCTTTTTGAAATCGTATTTTTCTTGGGTAGAAATTTTCTTCAAAATGTCATGTCGTGTTTTCAAAAAATTATAGAATTCAGTGCATGTGAATCCCATATTAAATTTAACCATTAAACTAGACTTCAAAGTCTTTATTTGCAGAGCTGAGCTCTCGTTCTTCCAAATTTTGTTTACATGAGCGAATAAACGTTCGACTGGAGCAGACGTTCCAGGAAAACAGAGTACATATTCGATTATAGTGGAAAATGCTGTAAACGGTACAATTTCTTTTTCGAAATGTTTGAAAATTTCTACCCATCTATCTTCTGTTGTCACATTATTTGTGTTCCAATCAAATGTTTTGCGCTTAACAAATGTTTTTCAATATCGGATTTACCAGCATTTGCGATGCTAAAACCACTATTACACAAATTACAAAACAAATCACTTTTTGTTTTATTTTTTGCAAGCCCAAGAAATGGATATTTTTTGGCTAGAAAGGTTATCGGTGCCATTATTCGCACAAAAGCAAAAGAATAAAAAAACTTTCGGATAGAACATTTATTTGTGAACCGCTCGAAATGTTGCTTGAACAGCAAGTGTGTTGTGAACGCACTAACTCTATGTGATCGTAAAAACATCATTGTGCTTCGAATTGTCATTCCATAAGCTGCTGTGATCTGTATTTCAAAATATTTTCTGTGAATTATGTTTATGAACATTATTGCGTTCCGTTATGTTGTATTGTGACTTACCTGTTAGCAACGATGTTGCTATGCTGTACGATTTAAATTGGTTGGTGTTATAAACAACATTCATTTTTTTGTTTAAATAAATAATTGACTATTCGAGTATTTAATAATGATCAATACATCAGAATGTAAATTTAAACATAATTTCAAAACGAGAAAAATATAATGCTTGTTTCATGATTGTTCATGTTTCCGTTGCAAGAATGACTCAAACATTTGAATGTATCCATTGAATGTGTACTTAGAATTCAAATTCATAACAAAATCCATATAAAAGTCGAAAATCAGTATAATCAGTATACACATAAAAAATTCAGTACTTTTTCAGTACGAGAAAGAAAATCAGTACCCGACAAAAAAAATGTCGAAAAATCAGTATAGTACTGGAAAAATCAGTACAGTTGGGAGCATTATGTATATATAAAATGCGCAGAAAAAGTTGTGAAATGTCCAACTTTCGTTGGAAACCAGCTATTTCAAACTGACAGTTGTGTATTTGACAGTAGAAATTATTTGTATGTAAGCTTGTATTATTTGTTGTAAAATTAAAAACGAAACACAGTTGACACAACACCGCTAATGCACACATTCATACACTGCGTCAAAACTATAATATATTTCTATACTTATAGAAATATATATCTGTATGGGAATATGCATATTACAATCTCTGTAAACTTTACTCAAACGTGCTTAGACATTTTTGAAAATAACGATAGTACACAATCAACCATAATACATGCATCTGATAATGATTTCAATTATTATTCAAACAATGAACCATCTGCTTTGCAACACCAATTGCAACACTTGTTGTCTTCTTTTATGAAATATAAGAAACGATTTTAAATTGTGGTTGCAATTATCTACAAACAGTATCATTATTTTGTTCGTAAAAATATTTTGTGTTTGCAAAAATGAAACAAACGCATCAGTAATAAACAACAACAACAACAACAACAACATCAACAATAATATCAACAATAACAACACCACAGTTATCAACAACTGATGTGAATGGAATTTGGAATCCATTAAACTTGAATGTATCAAACTTGGAATCTGAAAAAAAATCAATGGAATTTGGAACAAATTATAATTGAAAATTAATTGTCAATAAAATGAAAAAAAAAAAAACAAAGCAAAGAGCTTTGAGTAAGTAAAGTATAAAGAATACTTCTCACGCTTTAATTAAAATATGGAACCAAAAACTCGTACACTTGTACAATCGTCTTGTGTTCATTTTTTTCAATAAATTCATATTTTACAATTGGAAAACGAATATCATTGGAATGTGCATGAATTTGGAATACTTGAAGAGATTGATTTTTCATAATATCATATTGAAATGTACCAAGATGTATAGCACATTGATCATTCATAGTTTGCAAACCATATACCTTAAATATACTTGGTACATTTGAAAAATCAGCGTTCGGAATCATTTGCGGTAAAATATGATCCACGGCGACTGCATTGATAAGTATTGGTTAAAATAATTTGATATACACTTCACCCATACCAGAAAAAGCGAAACATTGACCGGGGTACATTGATGGTTTTATTACTTGTTGAGCACCATTAATGAAATGTTTACTGATCGAAGTTGGAATGATCAATGAAAACAAACGTTTGAATAACGGCATCATTAAATTTGTTGCACCAGTTGATATAATATATCCACCAGTTGAGCTTAATGCAAAATCCGGCTGATTATTATTAATTGAGTGTTCAAATTGTTGTGAATCATTTATTTTTCTATCACTTGATGAAAATTTGTTCATAACGATATTTCCTTCTATGAATAATTGTTGATTATATTCTAGAACGTCAATTCGTTTACTCATATTAATATTTGTTATGTGTAATTTTATAATCAACACCATAAACATAATATTCATGCTTAACAATAAAATTTTTAACCATGAGTTTCCCTTAATGCGTAATATAAGCATTTTTGCTTTATAATGGAAATGAGAATGTTTTTTCAAGTGCTCAATATGAATATTCATAAACTACTAAGATTTGAAAATAAATATTTTTTAAGTTTCAGAATAATGCACAAATGAATGATTTCAACAACAACAACAACAACAGCAGTTGATGTTCATTTCAAAAAATATATGTGTGTATGTATGTTTGTATGTAAAAGTGAGAGTGATGTGTGTATGTTTTTGTTTTCATTGTTATCGTTGATGTTGCTGAAATTTCATGTGTGTGAGAGAGAGAAAAGGAGAAAAACATGTTTTTGGTAATTTTCAATAAAATATACTTTTTCATTGTCATTGCACTTGATGTCGCACATTCATTTCATATGTTGATTTCAATGATGATGCATGCATGAATATTTATATAGTTAAAAGAGTGTGTGTGTGTGTGTGTGTGTGTGTGTGTTTGTGGGTGGAAGAGATTCAGAGTGAGAGTGAGAGTGAGAATGGCCATTTCCATTTTTATTTTCGTTTGCAATTTTTTCTTTTCTTTGAAGTGAGTGAGAGTGAGAGAGGGGAGATTGAGAGGTATGCACTTGTTATGTACATTTCATACTATACTGGTTTTCAAGTTTGGTGGGTGTGATCAAAACAAACTGGTTGACCTTGATCACACCAAACCACACCTACCGAAAAACCGGTTAAGATCAAACGTACATAACTACATATACTACTGGTGATTCATAACAGAGACGTTTTACTTTTCCGTACACAATATGTTGTGCGTAAAAGTATTGTAATTGGTAACACCCAAAAATATTTTTTCTCGGCGTTTTGAACCTAGGAGAACACGACAAATCAGTTTTTAGAGCGTCGTAAGGTGAGTGTGTGGTACCCTGTACGCTGAACGCTGAACCCTGTACGCAAAAATTTGTTAACACGATTGTTAGAAGCGATACACACCCCAAGCAATACACACTCACACGAAATATACACATTAAGGCTAGTCACGAACAGTTCGTGAACTGTTCGTGTTCGTAAAATTTTTAAATTTTTTGTTTGTGTTCGTTGATTGGCGCACACGAACGAACACGAACTATTAGCGAAAAGAATAACGCCGAAACCAAATCAATTGACGACTTTTAAGCACTGCATATTTGTGCAACTCAAGAAGCTGCACATCAAGTATTGAAGTATGAGGGTTTTCGCAATGTAAATTGTGGTTAGCGAAATGTTCGTGTTCGTTCGTAATTTATTATGGTTTGTTCGTGTTCGTTCTTGTTTGCGTCTTTATGAACGAACACGAACTGTTCGTGTTCGTGACAAGCCTTAATACACACTCACACAACAGCATAAATATACACTCTTTCACAGCATCAACGGCAACAGAGACGCTGCCGTCTTAGTATGTAAACAGTTGAGGGTTGGCATTAAGAGAAAGAACATCAATAAATCAGATAATTATTATAACGAATATAAACACTGTACTACATTTAAATTCACAAATATAGCACGCTACCAAAAATGGTTCTTCGAATGTGATCAATTTTTTATATATATTTTGTTAAGTAAATTGCTGCAGAGAAATATTTTTTAGATTTCAAGTGATTAAAATTTACGCGTTGAAGGATAGAATATTTGTTTTCTTTCTGGTGTTCATTTGAAATTAATGCGAATGCTATGCAAAAATTCACTTGACTTTGATAAAATATTGAGTGTATTGTCGATGTCGCATTAGTAATAGACTAAGAGCCACTGAACTAAGGATGTGTTATTTCTACTTTATGGATGATAATTGGTTTGAAAGTTATTTTAAAAATTACTTTAACCGTAGAAAATAAAATATTTTAAGTTTTTCACTTATTAAGGTGAAATCTGATTAATTGAAAACATAATAAAAACTATAGTATTTTTTAATTAAGCTTTACGTTTGATTTAGTTCGAATAACATAAAATAGTACGTAAATTTCTAACATTCCAAATATCTGCATGAAATGTTCAATACCGATCAAAATCTGATCGGTTAAAATTGTTAAAAAAAAACATTAATTTTTCTTTTTGCTTTATGTATGAAATTCAAAATATATTATTTTTTATGTCCAATAAACTTACATTTTAAATATCTGCATCGAAAAATTCATAATTACTAATATCTGAATTCTTATTCTTTCATACAAAATACTGTGAAATTTGAGGTTATGTTTTGTTTTCATAGTATTTTGTATGAAAGAATAAGAATTCAGATATTAGTAATTATGAATGTTTCGATGCAGATATTTAAAATGTAAGTTTATCGGACATAAAAAATAATATATTTTGAATTTCATACATAAAGCAAAAAGAAAAATTAATGTTTTTTTTTAACAATTTTAATCGATCAGATTTTGATCGGTATTGAACATTTCATGCAGATATTTGGAATTTAAGAAATTTATGTACTTGTTTATGTTATTCGAACTAAATCAAACGTAAAGCATAATTAAAAAATACTATTGTCTTTATTAAGTTTTCAATTAATCAGATTTCACCTTAATAAGTGAGAAACTTAAAAAATTTTATTTTCTATGGTTAAAGTAATTTTTAAAATAACTTTCAAACCAATTATCATCCATAAAGTAGAAATAACACATCCTTAGTTCAGTGGCTCTTAGTCTATAAAGATGTGCATTGCCTCTTACGCCATCTATACGAGTACGGTGCGAAATTGAATAAATATCAAGAATATTGTGAAAGCACACGCAATGGACTTTCATGTTGGTGCTTTCATGCATGATTTATATACATACAACGTTTTCACACCAAAGCAAGTAAGTCGTGCACTGAGTGCCGCAAGCAGGTACATCAACAACGGCATAAATTCAATGGCAATTACTTTGCAAGCGATCTCTATCATATACACACTGAATTGCACATACACCATTACGGAATGCAAACGACAAATCGTATCTTTTTGCCGTTTCCGTTGTTAAATCAGTGTACATTGATAAAACGTATAGGTGGCTTCAATTACTTGAAAACAAAGCTCTTCTCATGTTAAAACATACAACGAATGCCACATTGGTATTGTAATGTGCCGAAATGTGATGCATTGTGAAAAATGTGTATTGAAAAAAAAAAAAAAAAATGAGATATGCCATGCAAATGTACAAATCGAATTTCTGACTCAACATTGTGAAAGTTGGTGCAAAGCAAAGCAACAAAACAAAGCGAAACATTGTTCGAAATATTGACACCAAGCAGTCAGGGAAATTCTCACAACGGTACAAATGCAAAAAATCAAATCACACACATTATGAAGCAATAACAAGCAATGGCAAAGCACAAGCACACAAAATAAACAAAAAAATAAGAAATAGCGTAATAAGAATCAATGCAATTTTGGTTCAAATTAAAAAAAAAAAAATGCGTCAATCAGAATTCTATGCTTTACATTTTTAAGCGTAATAAAAATCAATGCAATATTTTTGGTCTAATTTGTAAATAAAATCATGCGAAAAGGAAGACCAAAGAACTTTTTTAGCCGAGAAAATTTTTCTTCTATACAGTCTTAAGGCAAAGCAGTAAGAAAGGCGAAACATAAAAATTCATGCAAAGTAAATAGTAAATCACGAATCGTTCAGTCGAAGCGATATTGGCAACAGACACATTTCACCGCTATTTAATATACGTTGAATCATTCGTTTGTGTTTGTGATGCTACACGCCAGTGGATAAAGCACAATAATGTGAAGAATGAATGCACTAACACAGTCGAATGAGTGAATGTCGGTATACGATGATGTGACAATGTGAAAAAAAAAACATTTGCTTGAATTTCCGTAGCAAATCTTTTTTTAGCTTGAAGCAGTGTTTACTAGCAATATCATGCAATTTCAGAGACATTTGAATCCGATATAATCTGCATAATTGGTCCAAATTGCTCAAAAATGCATAAAATCGACAAAAAATGAAAAAAATGGTCAAAATTGACGAACATATGTGATTTTTTTCATAAAAATTACTTATAATTGTTGGTAATAATGTTTGCAAGCAATATGATGCATTCACAGAACGATTAGTATACAAAAAAATCGGTTAAAGACGAGAAAATTCATTAAGAATGGCTCTATAATCTCTCATTTGTCCAAAATCAGAAAAATGGCCATAAAATTCTTATATTGATCCCTTCTGACCAATGGTACCGTTGTGCTCAGGGAAGTCCCATCGACACAACCGTGTAACGCGGTGCGTCAACACATGCCGTACCGTAATAAGCCTAATATGTATTCAGAAATAAAGACAGATTCAGTTCATTACTCACACCCGCACTGTTTAGTCTATTACTTATCATTTGGTAACGGTACACAAGAGTAAGTACTAATAGTAAATATACATATATATGCAAAGAACATAATTTACATGGCGAGTAATTGCCCGTAAGAATAAATTAAACTACAATAATAAAAATAATCAGTGAGAAAAAGGAAAAGAAAGTGAAAATTGGAATTTTGAAATTAAAAGAGAAAGAAAAGAATAAAGATAGACAAAGTGAAATTAAATAAAGCGAAACTAAAAAGAAACACAAGTGAATTAAGTGACAATTGATAGAAAATAATAGCAAATTATCTAAAAATAAAATATATATATATAAAAAACAAAAATTTCATATATATTGTGGAAAAAAATAAAAAGTAACGCAAAAAAAAAAAAAAAAATATAACGAACAAAAAGTGAATATAACAGTGAATTCAATTTTTCATAACACAATTAAGTCGATCAAATAAGCGACGAAGAGTAGAAATATACAGTGAAGCACAATAAAATACGTGACGATTCAGCGAAAAAGGAAGAAAGTGTAAAACAATATAATTGAATATGACACCAACAGTTTAGAAAAAGTCACAATGAATTCAGATGATAAATTCGTTACATTCAACGATAGCGTCATACGAATCGAAAACCTTGCGGAGTGTTTACGTCAATTGGTAGAGGATAACGTTGATGTAATTACCAACATAGTATACAGTACAAATTACTTAAGACCGGACTTTACATACGTAGACAGGTTGAACAGCATTATGCGGTTAATTCAACGCGTTCGCAGAATACTAATGGGCGAAATCGCAACATACATGAGCAGAGCTGGAATTTTCACTCAGTTGGTGCGAGCACAAATACAACATCGCACTCACATCTAGTGTGCGGCGCACAATATTCTCATGTTTTTCGGGTGCGCGCACACGCCTGTATGTTTTTTGACTCAAACAAAAAATCTACATTCATTTGCAAATCTATATACAAATTTGTCATTATTCATACCGGCGTGTGCGTGCACCCGAAAAACATAAGCATTTTGTGCGTCGCACACTAGATGTGAGTGCGATGTTGTATTTGTGCTCGCACCAACTGAGTGAAAATTCCAGCTCTGTACATGAGAGAATTCGCAGATTGAAAAAAAAGGAAACAAAGAACAGTAAACGAACAAATGAAAAACCTTACAAAGTGAAACACTATAATGTGAAATTTTTATTTTTCTTCTTCTTCTGAAAAGGGTGTATTACAATTTATCAAAGTGAATAGGGTGAATATCAAAAATTTTTTTTTATTATTATCCATAATGAACAATAAATAAAGATGGAAGCAATATTATTAATCGGTGGAACAATCGCTTTGGGATCATTTATAGGAAGTTCAATTTCGTACTATTTTTTTAGAGACAGTTGCGATCAAAATAAAAACCAAAATGAAGTGAAAAGTGAAATCAGAGTTATGACAACGGAAATAAAAACAGTTAGCATCATCGAAATAATTGTACTAGTGTTAGTGATAATGATAACAGTTATGCTACTTATTTTCGCTGCATATAAAATCATAATAATGTTTAGAAAAAAGAAGAATAATAAACAAGAAAGAGAAGAAACATTACCAGAAATTTTATAAAGAAATCAAATGTGAAAAAAAAAAACAAAATGGAAGAACTATATAGAATTGAAGCAATGCTGGAAGAATTAGGAACTGAAGTAAGAAATATAGGTATTCAAACGTCAAGAATATATAATGAACTTGTAAGTGAAACAATTGAAACAAGAAAAAGAGAACTGTTAAAAAAACTAATAGAACACAAAAGCAAACTTATAATCGCACAATGCCGAGTAGCATCTGTAATGATCGAATATGGCGTATTCCTAAATGAAGAGATTCTACGAAGAGAAAATAATTAGAGAAAGAACGATCCAACCTAACGTACCAAGGGGTAAATCAATCAAATTTCAACCAAGAATTAGCTCAATCAACATACACAACAATTCCAACCAACACATCGCTAACAAGGGGAAGCTCATCTCAAACAAATTCAACGAGGGGTAGCTCAGCATTCAAAAAACTAGAAAATTCCATAAATCAACAAAACAAGATAAGAATATTATAATTAATCTATTTTATCAATCATTTTATTTTTTTTTTATATATATATAATCCCGAATAATAGAATCATCTCAACTTATTTTTACCAAATAATTTTTTTTTTATTTTTTTTATTAATTCGATATTATTACTATTTTGCAAATTTATTAAGAATTTACTTAAAAGAATTTTTCCTTATTATTATTAACGAATTTAAACAAGAATTTAAACGAATTTATAATGAATTTTTAAGCAAATTTCTTATTTTAAACAATTTTTATTTTTTTTTCTCAATTTTCATAATACATCTTAAGACAATAATTCTTGACTATAGTAATTAGAGAAACAATAATGAGTTTTGACCAAGAGACTTATAAAGAATTAAAGAATAAATTTGAGGAAAAATGGAAAAAAATCGAAAATTATAGAAGACGTCCATTAACACAAGACAAAGACCTAAGATCATCATACAAACAGAATATAGTGGTTTTTTACAATACAATAACAGAATTTTTGAAAAACGTAGAACGTAACTCAAAGAACGAGGAAAATAAAAAACAATATCGTACGAAACAAGCAATTTTTTTAACAAAATTAAAAGAAGCATTTAAATTACTACAATTGACTTATGAATTTGAAGAAAGCTTGTTTGCACAAATAGAAATTGGGGAAATTTTCGAAAATCCTATTGATCAATTACCGGCAGAAAACACAAATAATACGCAAAACGAGAACAATAATACAAACGCTGGTACTAGCAACCTTAATAACCAAACTATCAATCAAAATAATCAAGAAAAAACTATGGCCATGTCAAGAAAAGAATTTCTACGCTTAGCGGCACAAACGTTGGATAAGTTCGACGGAGATCCACTTCAATTGGATGGATTTATAGATTCAATAGAACTTCTCGACGAAATGGTAGAAGACGGTGACAGAGAAGTATTCAAAAAATTCGTAAAGACTAGACTCGTGGGTCGTGCGAGAGAGGAAGTTGACAACGATCCAGAGGACATACGAGCAATAATAACACAACTGAAAGAAAAACTGAAGGTAGAATCTTCAGACGTCATCGAAGGGAAAATAATAGCACTTCGAGCTGACAAGACGAGTTTGGGAACATTTTCAAAAAAAGCCGAAGAATTGGCAGAAGAGTTCAGAAGAAGCCTACAATCAGAGGGCTACACCAAAGAAAAAGCAAAAGAATTAGCAATAAAGAAAACCGTAGAAATGTGCAGAAAGAATGCACGTAGCGACACCGTAAAATCGGTACTCGCTGCAACAAAATTCGAGACACCAAAAGAGGTGATATCAAAAATGCTTGTCGAAATAAACAATACCAAACAAGACAGACAATCCACGTATCAACACAAACCAAAAAACTATAACAGAAACAATCAAAATAATAGACGTTTTAACAATAACGGAAATAATAACAACTACAACAGCAACATAAATAACCGTAACAATAACAATCGGCCAAATAATAATAATTATCAAAATAATCACAATAACCAAAATAATAATAATAATCGACCAAACAACAACCGTTTTAACGGAAATAACCGAAATAATTACGGAAACAACGGAAATCAGGGAAATCGCAACAACAACAATTATAACAACAATCGTCGGGGTGAACACACGATTAGAATCATAGCGGGAAACGACCAGAATCCGGGGGACGGCGGATCTCAGTCGCAAGCCCAAACACAGAATCAGAACAATTTCCGTTTACCGAACTAAGTAACAATCGCATTTTACACATTAACAACAGTATGTCAAATTTCATAAAATTAAAAACAAACATTTCAAATAAACCAACAATTTTTCTATTGGACACCGAAGCAACGGTATCTGTAATAAAAATTAACGCAATAAACAAAGAAATTTTTTACAACAAAAATGATACAATTCCACATAGTATCTAGAGATTTCCAAATACCAGCATTTGGTATAATAGGGAAAGATTTTCTCGAAAAATTCAAATGTCTAATCGATTTTGGTAAAAGAGTATTCACTATCAGACCGGGGGACAAACCTCAAATCGAAATAGAAATCGAATCAGAAATATTGCCGGGAGTATCAGCAATACCACCCAGGTCAGAGACTTTCAAACTATTCCACATAAAATGCAACAAGTTTCCATGTGTCATAGAATCACAGGAAATTAGAGATACAATTCTAATCCCAACAACCATAGTACATGAACCCAGAACTTGGATAAGAGTGCTCAGTACTGATGACGAAATTCGGATTATAGACACCGAAAATGTGAAAGTAACACCATTGGAAGATTTTAACATATACAAATCAGATAAACACGATTTAGAAACTCACAATCGAAACAAAAAACTATCTGAAAAATTGAGAACCAGGGTACCGGGTTTCGCAAGACAAAGATTATTAAGCCTTTGCAGGGAGTATTCAGATGTATTTCACATCGACGGCGATGCGGCCACAATAAATAACTTCTACACACAAAGGATAATAATGAACGATAACACACCTACAGCTTTACTTTTTCGTTATGTTACGATTATGTTATTGTCAACATAATAAATGTTATGTTATGTTTGAAACACTATTCACCCTAATAACGTTAATAAGATATCATCTTAATCAAAAAATAACATAATATGTTATTAATATGTTGGCGAAATATCTTATGAATTCAGAAGATATTTTATTATTATTTTAATAACTTGTCTTATGATTATGTTAATAACCTATCATGTTTACATATTATTAACATATTATTTTATATTAATAATAATTTTTTTTGTGCTAATGTTCTCCATTTCGATTTTTTTTTTAAATTTTTTTTGTAATGAGCAAAAATATGTTTCGTACTTTTTCATGTTCATTGAACATAAAATTTTGTGTATTGATGTTGAACCAACATGAAGTTAGTTTTATAGATATTAACTGTGTGAAGTGTCAGAGTTTATTGTGTTAAGCGTCAGTGTAAATTGAGAGTTGAAGCCGAATGCTTAAAATAATGTAAGTGTTTTCATTCAAATTAAAATTGTTTAAAAATTTTTTTCCAACTTGATGTTTTGATTAAAATTGAATTTATTTTTCAATATTTGGTTTATTTTGTAAAAATATAGTAATAGATTGAAACGTTCTCGTGTAATCGGATTTTAGAATCACATTGTGTATTCGTTACTAGAAATATATTCTTAACATTTTCGTTATTGGTCTCAAAAAATGTAAGTGAGTTTTGTTGTTTTTTTTTTAAATTAAACATACTAACTGTTTGTTTGAGAGTGTGGATTGTGATTAATTGATTCATTCCAATTCGGAAAAAATTGCATTTTGCATGCGGACTGTCAATTCAAGTTGAAACAATTTTGTATATTTCTTCTTCTTCCACAGTTGGCATGCAGTGATACAGTTAGACGAATCAAATATTCACTGGAGATTGATTGCATTCGATACGGCAAATTTCCAGATTTTGTTTCTCATTGGTGTCATAAAATGTAATTAGTTTTGGATCCAAATTTAAATTTAAAAGAAAAATCAATTCACACACACGCACGCACGCACTATTCGTGTGAATCACATTTTCGTTCCAATTTGGAAATTATTGCATACGGACTGTCAAATCAAATTAAAACAATTTTGTTTTTGTGTCTTCTTCTTTTTCGGTTGAAAATACATCAATGTCAGTATTGCAATTAAACAATCCAAGGACAGAGGGATTTTATCTATTGGTATCAAGAAACGTAAGCCAGTTTTGACTTATTTGAAAAGAATGTGTCTTAATTTAGCCAATTTATAGAAGCTTCGAGTTCTGGAAAATGGACGGAGAGCAATTATCAGCAACGGTTGTATGTCCAAAAAGAAATGAATCCGAAAATTCACAAATTCATTTAAGTTTAGACAAATGTAGTACAGCAACAGTGCCTGATTGTATAGATACCAATGTCAATGAAGCGCTCAAATCCAAATTTAGTCTAAAACGTGACTGTGCTGTCATGATTCCACGAATGCCTTATGTTGATCACGTCCATGGGAATGAATTAAAATCCAAAAAATCAAGATCACAAGTGCATGCTGCTACTGCATCTGCGTGGAACGTCGTTGATACAAATATTGGAAAGAAATATAAAACGCCTGTAGCTGTAGTACAGGCACAAAAAATTACACAGCGAAGAAGAAGTCAACGAGTGTTGAACAATTTGAAAAGCAATTCTGATCAAAGTGGAATCAGAACTTGTGTTGGTACTGTTTTAGGTGATATAAATAATTCAGGTTGTAGAGAAAAATTGAGAAAAAAAAAGAAAAAAAAGAAAAATTACAAATGAAAGTGCTGTTTCATTGGCTGCAAATTCGGATAATCGGAATGAAATTCGTGAGCCACCAGTAATGCCAACTCCAATTACAAATCTACCTGTTGCTGAAAACTCTCTCGTTACATTCGAAAACGATTTTGAAAATGACGATGAATTAGGTAAGAATTGAAATGCGAGAATGAAAAAGCATAATGATTTTGAATTTTTTGTTAAGGATTTGTTGCCATTATATTCATTGTAAATCGTTTGAATTTTTTTCAATTTTTTTCATTCCAAATTTTCATTTATTTAGGAAAAATTATGAGCCAATGGAACGCAAAATGCCCAATGACTGAAAAAATTCTTGCTTGTTTCAAATGCTTCTCTTCAAATCCGAACAAAATAACTACTAATTCACTCAGAGCAAAATGCAAATTATGTGATGACGAGGCACCATATAAGTGTTTCAAGAAAGGCAACAATACAAATCTAAAAATTCATTTGCAAAGGGTGCGTAGAAAAAATGAGAGCAAAATTCATTATTTTGACATTTCTACTTATTTATATGTATTTTATTTCAACAAAAATGAAAAATTTAGGTCCATCCAAAGCATTATAATGAAATGAAGGTATCAATCAATGAACGACAAACTGATGCACAACATCAACCTAAGCGGAATACATTTGAAGAGATTGAAAATGCGATCATTAAATTCATTATCAAGGAGAGATTACCTCTGTCAAAAATGGACAGCATTCATATGAAAAACTTAGTTGATGGTATATTGATGGTTTTTATATACATTTCAAAGTTTTGCCAATTGGTTTATATTTTTAATATCACTATAGTTTGCTTGGGTTCACAAGGAAGTTCGAAATCGTATTTGGGCAGTAGAAGAGGACGTGCAAAGATTACGGTAATCAATATAGCTTCACTTACATATACACTTTTTTTATTGAATTTTACCATTATTTAGATTTCAAAATTAAAATATATTATGTGTCTTCAATATCTAAAATCTTGTTAAGGTATTAGCAAATGAACAGCGCGCCAAATTAGTTGAAAGTTTCAAAAAAGTGAACTATTTTAGTGCAACATCTGATATTTGGTCTCGATCGAATCGTTCGTTTATTGCTGTGAGCGTACACTACTATGACCCGAAAACATTGAAATTAAAAACGTCGTTCATAGCATGCGAATCTTTTGAAGGGAATCACACGAATGATAAAGTCACGCATAAACTTAGCACAATTTTCGATCGTTTCGGTATACTGAATAAAGTATTCTTCATTACTACTGATGGTGCAGCTGAGTACGTTGCGGCACTGAAATACAACGGTGACAACTACCGGTCAATGCAAGCTCTAAATGATCCAGTTGACATGGATTGGCTGCTAGGAATGAATGCTGGTGGTGCATTGCACAAAGACAATGAAAATGAAAATGAAAATGACAATGATAAGCATGAAAACAATAACAACAACGATAACGATAACGATGTTGAGATCGATGATGATGATGACCAAAATATGATACGAATCGAACCTGCAACTGGGCCAATTGGAAATATTCAAGATAGTTATGAAGATCGATTCATTGTGCACGATTTATTAGCTGATAATGACACTATTTCTATTGGTGATGATGAAAGTCTCTTGCTTCGAAACATGAACAGAGTAGCCTGTTCAAGCCATATGCTAGATAAAGTTGGGAAAATTGATTCAATGAATGCTAAAAATGATTCCGTTTATGCAGCTGTATACGAAAGAGCATTTAAAACACTTGAAGGCATATGGAAACAAAAAGATTCGCGTATCAATGCTGAAATATTCACACGAATTACTGGTCGAAAATTGATTGGTCCCCACCGAATTAGATGGTTGAAGACTTTCGATGCTGTGGGAAATATATTAAGCATTGGATTGGAAAAATTGACCAGAGCGTGCCAACAATTAAATATTGATCAACTGAGTGAAGATGATTTTCACTTCTTGTCAGAATACCATGAGGCTTTAAAACCAATAGCATATGCATTGAAAATTTTGGAGGCCAATCGCAATTCTTTTGGCATTTATCTCCCTGTTTTAATAGGCTTACGTATGAAATTAGTCGAAGGAAAAGAAAAATATTTCAAGTATGTAAATTCTTTGTGTATCGCATTGGAACGTGGATTCGAGAAACGATTTGAGCAAGTTTTGGATTTGTATGATCGCGATTCATTGTCAACTCCATTATACATCGCAATGGTAACCAATCCACAGCGCAAATTGAATTTTATGGGATTCAAACGCATTCCGTCCCATATTTACAACAAAGTTCAAGGTCTACTGTTGAATGCTGGCAAACTTATTTTGATGGAAGAGCAAAAAAATCAAAACCCTTCACAGAATGATGAATCTATGACAGTTGATATTGAAGCTAATGGAGCTTTGAAATCAGGTTAGTTCAACTTTATTTATATCTTAAATATGTAAAACATAAATATGAAAATTTGAATTACATTTAATTGTACTCATATTGTGCAATAGTACTCATATTTTTTTTTCCACTTTTCAGCGGGATCAAATGAATTTAGTTTACTCATCGAAAATGATGTTTCGGCATCAATGGCAGAATCTGTAGACTATGATGCAGCTCTAATCACGGAAATTTCCAACTATTTGTATGAAAAGACGACTGATAATATTGAAGAAGGATTGAAAAATTATCCCACCATTCGGAAACTTTTCTTGAAATACAATTGCATCAGAACATCCGAATCGATATGCGAACGGATGTTCAGTTATGCAGGTAAATATTTTATTCAATTTTAACATATATTTTTATTGGCCATGTATGATATGTATGCATTGCATCAGTTGATTTTATTACTTGAAATCTGGAGAAGGTTTTTTAATTTGGTTATGGGAATTAGGACAGCATTTCAGAAAATGGAAGCATAGAACATGTTCTGTTGAACTAGTTCATAAAAAACCTATGATTTGTATATTCAACATCTCAACTTTAAATATTGTCAGTGGTAAACAATTTTATTTTGTTCTTGTTTTACTTGTTGTTTTCAATTCCAATTCATTTCTTCTTTTTCGTTATTCACACATTTTTTGATAGGCATGATTTTGACCGACAAACGAGCTACAATGACATCACAATTATTTGAAGACCTGCTAATGCTACACATGAACAACTGGGATTAACGATACTTATAGACAAGTGTCTCGAGCATTGACATATTTTTTTTTTCAATTTATATTGTTCTTTTTTCAAAATGTTGCACCTAACATTTTGAAATATTAACAAATTACAGATAATAATTTATTAACTCTCAATATATATATATATATATATATTTGAAATTCAATTGATATGAGTCAGACTGAGTCCCTCAGTTATAATTGGATGAAAAAAGCGTACAAACTTTTTAAGAAAAATTTAAATAATTCAAATAATTTTATGTAATTGGGTGGCAAATAAAAATAAACTATATCCGAATGAATACATTTAAGCCTAACTTTCTGAATATTGCGAATAAAATGTTCTATTTTTCTACAAAAAAAAAAATAAATTTAGTCGTGAACATCATTTAGATTTCATTCCATAATTTCTTTGCCAACGTCGAGACGTGTTTTCGATTGGTTATAGTTTTTGTCGGAATACGATAAAGAGCGATTTTATGAAACAAATGTCAGTTCAAAAAAGCTGTTAATAACATAACATACAAATAATAAGTTAATAATATGTTAACATGATTGGTTATTAACATAATCATAAGACAAGTTATTAAAATAATAATAAAATATCTTCTGAATTCATAAGATATTTCGCCAACATATTAATAACATATTATGTTATGATTAAGATGATATCTTATTAACCTTATGAATATGTTATGTTGGTCAAAAATAAATCTTATTTGATTATATTATGGTTATGTTATGTTATATCATACTACTTTTTTAATAACGGTAAAGCTGTAAACACACCTGTATATACAAAAAATTATCGACTACCATATGCTCAAAGAGAAGAGATCAGAAATCAGGTACAATCATTATTGGAAAATGATCTAATTGAACTTAGCACATCTTCGTATAACTCACCTTTAATTATCGTACCAAAGAAAAGTACGGATGGAAAACCGAAATACAGAATGTGCATAGACTATAGAAAACTAAACAAAAAGATAATACCGGATAAATTCCCACTACCAAGGATCGAGGAAATCTTTGAAGGATTGGGCAGAGCTCAATATTTCTCGATCATGGACCTGTATTCAGGATTCCACCAGATTCCAATAGAGAAAGACTCGCGACAGGTAACTTCTTTTTCAACCGATACAGGATTTTACCAGTGGAAGGTACTACCATTTGGAATAAACATTGCGCCAGCTTCTTTTAGTCGCATGATGACAATCGCGTTCAGTGGGTTACCCCCTGAACAGGCATTCATATACATGGATGACCTTATTGTAATTGGTTTTTCTGAAAATCAGCATTTAAACAATTTAAAAAATGTTTTCGAAATATGTCGTAAACATAACCTCAAATTAAATCCTGAAAAATGTGAATTCTTTAAACGGGAAATAATATTTTTGGGCCATAACTGCACCGCAGACGGGTTGAAACCAGATCCGAAAAAGATAGCAGCATTATCTAAATACCCAAGACCTGAGAATAAAGACGCTGTAAAACGATTTGTTGCCTTTGCAAACTACTACAGACGTTTTATTCAAAACTTCTCAATAACTACTTACCCATTAACACAATTACTCAAAAAACGAACGGAATTCAAATGGACAGAAACATGTGAGAACGCATATCGAACAATCAAGTCTAATTTAATGAC
Organism: Resseliella maxima; assembly: GCA_029041755.1. NCBI lineage: Eukaryota > Metazoa > Arthropoda > Insecta > Diptera > Cecidomyiidae > Resseliella > Resseliella maxima. The sequence continues at coordinate 37,492 of JAQOWM010000041.1, forward strand.
CACACCAATATTAGCTTACCCGAATTTCAAAAAAGAATTCAGGGTTACGGTCGACGCAAGCAACTTGGGTTGTGGAGCTGTCATCAGTCAATTGGATGACGACGGGAATGATAGACCGATATCATTTATATCAAGAACCTTCAAAAAGGGAGAATTAAACAAGGCAATAATAGAAAAAGAATTACTGGCAATTCACTTCGCGCTAAAAACATTTCGGCATTATCTTTACGGACAGAAATTTACTGTATTCTCCGACCACAAGCCATTGATCTATTTATTTAAAATGAAAAATCCAACTTCAAAACTCATGAGAATAAAAATGGATCTAGAAGAATTTGACTTCACCATTGAATAAATTAAGGGACAAGATAACGTGGTGGCGGACGCGCTGTCGCGCATATCGATAAAAGATTTGCATGAAACATACGAGGAAAACCAGATATTCAAAATCGAACATTCTATTGCCAACAAAAAACAAAAACAACAAAAAATCAAAAATCTTCGAAGTACACATCAAATATTGGCATTTACAAGAGCTCAATCAAGAAAACTGAACGAAACAAATATAATCGACGTCAATCAAAATAAAACTTTCAATATAAACACGGACAACACTCATGTGATTGAAAATTGTCCATTTAATAAAAAATCAACTCCAAAAAAAAGACTAACGAATTTATGTTTAAAAAACGGTGATTTAAAAAGTGTAGAATTCAAAATCTATCACAAACATAAGCTATTATGCTCATTGAAACTACGTCAAGAAAATGAAATATTAACTCTCAGTAAAATACTTTCATCGATAGAAAACTTGGCAAATATTCACAATTTTGGGCATCTGGAGTGGCCTATTTACGACAGAATATTCGAAATCTGTTCAATTTCTGATTTTAAAACCATGGCAAATAATATATTAAAAACCCTGCAGGTCATATTAACAAAGCAACCATTACGAATCACAGACTCAAATGAAAAACTCCAAATAATCGAAAAGTACCACACAGACGAACTCTACGGAGGACACTGTGGTCAAAAGAAACTACACGCAAAATTACGCGACAATTTTTACTGGAGAAATATGTCAAGGGACATAGCAAAATACGTGAAAAACTGCAAACTATGCAAGATATCGAAACCAAATACGAAAACAAGGGAACGATTAGTTATAACCAAAACACCATGTAGACCATTCGAAATAGTGCAGATAGACACTATAGGTCCGATGCAAAAATCAGAAAATGGAAATTTATACGCAGTCACATTGATCGACGAAATGTCAAAATGGCTGAATATTATACCGATAAAAAATAAAACCGCTAAAGAATTGGCTAACGCTATTTTAACCAACCATATTTTACTTTTGGGACCAATGAAAGAAATAAAAACAGACAGAGGAACAGAATATAAAAATGAATTAATGAAAGAACTCTGCAAACTTTTGAAAATTAACCATAACACATCAACTGCCTATCACCACGAAACGGTGGGACAAATCGAAAGGAGTCATAGAACTCTCAATGAATATTTGCGAATCTATCTAAATGGTAAACTTGACCAATGGGACATTTTCGCAAAGTATTTTCAATTTCTATACAACATATCGAAAAACAGTAGTCTAGGGGACAAATATAGTCCATACGAAATAGTATTTTTGAGACAACCGAATATGCCACATGAAATTTTAACAGGGAACATTGATAAACTATACAATGTTGATGATTATGTCAAAGAAACCGAAATAAAATTGAAATTGATTTACAAAGAAACAATAGAACTAATAGAAAAAATGAAATTACGCAATAAGGAAAAGTACGACAAAAACGTTAATCCAATAACAATAAGAGAGGGAGATATAGTAAAAGTAGAACGTCAACCCTACGAAAAATTCAAACACATCTATGATGGACCTTTTCTTGTAGAAAAAGTCGAAAATTCCAATGTAATAATAAAACTTGAAAATGGAAATCTTGAAACAATCCACAAAAACAGAATAATCATTTACTAAAAACACATTTTATTTTCAAAATCTTAAAGAAATTACAAATCAAAATACATAAAATCAAACCACATTCAAACAATTACTAGTATTAAGAGAAAAACAAAAAAAAAATAGTAAAACAATGTAACAAAAATGAGCAATGAATTAGATTCACAATTTTTTTTACTAAGAGGGAAGGAATAACAAAAACAAATAAATTTATAACAATAGTAATACTAGCAAAAACAACAAAACAAACAATAAACATAAACAGTCCGAAGAATGTTATTTTCAAATCTTAATCATACCAAATTGTAATAAACAAAAATTGTAAACCTAACTTCATTTTAAGAGGAAAGGTGTAACGCGGTGCGTCAACGCATGCCGTACCGTAATAAGCCTAATATGTATTCAGAAATAAAGACAGATTCAGTTCATTACTCACACCCGCACTGTTTAGTCTATTACTTATCATTTGGTAACGGTACACAAGAGTAAGTACTAATAGTAAATATACATATATATGCAAAGAACATAATTTACAACCGGACCAGTTCCGCGCTTGCACAAAATTTTTCGGTCAAAAAACTACAACAGTGTAACAATTCCATCTAATGAGAACAGAACCAGTGTTCTTCGTCGGCTTGCTTATAAGCGGCTGCTTTTTTTTAAGCGGCTTACATAAGCCAGCTTATCAATACGGTTCTGACGCATCGATCAACAATGCGGTTCGGTATTCGAATATACGCTCATGAAACAGAGAGTATGCGAGTACGTTGTACAATTGCACATGTTATTAGACACTGCACGCTGCGCATTGTACCGCATTATTGATGGATGCGTCAGAGCCGTATTGATAAGCTGGCTTATTTAAGCAGCTTAAAAAAAGCAGCCGCTTATAAGCAAGCCCATGAAGAACACTGAACAGAACACATGAAACCATCACAATTGAAAACCAGCTGCGAAATTTGCTACGAGAGGAGCGATCAAAAAACTCACAATTGACAGCTGATTACCGTAAGCTTCAAGAAAATTTTTTTGAATTAATAGAATGTTTGAATACCATGAGAAAAGAGAAGGAACTCCTAACTGCAACAGTTTTTTGCGATTTTGTTTCACCTTACAACAATTTCAACAACATATATTCGGTTTTGCTATTTTTTAGGCAACCTGAGCAGCTCAGTTGGCTAGCGTCAGTTGCCTAACGGTCGCACAAAAAACATCACAGCACATAAGTATCCTTGCGTTCGATGCTCGCATTCACAATGCAGTGACAAACGTTGTTTGTGCGACCGTCAGGCAACTGACGCTAGCCAACTGAGCTGCTCAGGTTGCCTAAAAAATAGCAAAACTGAATGTATGTTCAATAATGCGAATCAACGAAATAATAAATGAAGCTAATAAAATAAAAAAAAATCTGTCTTAATGTCATTATGCGCACTTCAGCTAGAAACAGTAGAAACATAAATAACATAACGAACATAAACATCAATAAATCGAATGAATCAATGGAGCGCCTACTCTGAAAACCTAAGCGCGGGCTACAGACGTAATTTTGAGGTGTCATTGAAAATCACCACACAAAGTGGTGCGTCTACAGCGCAAAAATATTATAATGTGGTGAATTGCAAACGAACCACATTTAAATAATTTTGCAATATGAACGCACCACAATGTTGGTGATTTTCAATGACAGCCCAAAATTGTGGTGCTCAAATGTAAATTCAGTGTTTGTGAATATCGAGTAGCCCACGACTGGGTTTTCAGAGTAAAATGACTAAAATGTTAGCTCAGTTAGCTGTGTTGGTGTGCCGTTGTGTTAATCTCGTTAATCTTGTTATTCACATTGTATTTTATTTGTGTGAAGTGTTGTTAGTGTTGTATGTGTTTTGCGCTTTGTGTGCTGCATTTACCGCATTTACCCCATTTACCGCCTTTGCCTTTGCCAGCTTGGTTGACATTTCGTATTCATAGTAAATTCGGTTTCAGTTTTTCGTGTGTCAGTAAATTGCGTAAATTGGAAATTTGCAACGTGAGAAAAAAAAGATAAAGTTAGTTGAAGCCTTTTTATTTTATTTTTATTAGAAAATAATAAATAACCGACATATTTTATTTTTTTCTTTTGATTATCATCAGATACTAACACAATGGTTCGTGGCTTTGGAAAGAGTCGTGGACGTGGTCGCGGTCGTGGCAGTCGTGGAACTGGCAGTAGTGCACGAGGTGGAGCCGGTGGAGCACAAAATCGTGGAAACGGTAGTGGTAGTCGTGGTAGTCGTCAAAACACTCGTAACAACCAACCAGTTCATATCTCAAAAAGATATTATGGTCAGCAAATGGGTACGCAAAAAAAAGAAATAAAATTTGTTTAAATTTATTATTCATTTTCTAATAATGTGATCATTTATACTCATATGTCATATTCATATTTTAGTTACTCGTAGCACTACAAAATTATTTAAGTCTATGGGTGTACGAGATTGCTTTGTTGTTTTAGAGCGTAATGTACAAGTTGAGGCTCTGTGTTGGCTGAACATGACAGAAATTACGGAAAATACACGAACAACCATAAACAACGTATCAAATGGAAATCATGAACTAAATGCGCAACAATCAATTCGACAAAATGAACAAAAAACAGTACGTCGTCGTGCATCTATTGCCTCATCATGTTTATTTGCTGTTGATGACGTGCAAGAAATGGGTTTTGATTATTTGGAAAAAATTTCCAGATCCAATACAGTAAATATTGGACGTACCATTAACTGTGAAACAAATGCATTTCACACTACACACATAGAAATAAGTGTCAGTGTTTATGTATTAGTGATTCTTATTTGTGAATCTGAAACAGAATTCTTCTCACCACTACAAAAATTCTTTTTCGTGAAAACGAATTTTGGTTATGTTGTGTAAAAAATCAGCACGTAATTTTATATCTGAACTGTCACCCATATATATTTGACACAACATAACCAAAATTCGTTTTCACGAAAAAGAATTTCTGTAGTGGTGAAAAGAATTCTGTTTCAGATTCACAAATAAGAATCACTAATACATAAACACTGACAGTTATTTCTATGTGTGTAGGGGGAAATAACGGTGCAAATAGACTGCAAATATTTGCATAGTGTTAGAGTTAAAAGATAAACCTTTATTGAACTGTTCACTGTGGCTATGACAGCCGAAGACTGGATGCTTACAATCTTTTGCACCAAGCCTTTTATACAATTTTTGACTTAATTTAATTTCCTTATTTGGTGACAATTTTTGATGTTTTGATCAAATTCCCTAATTTGGTTATATTTCTGTGATGACAACATTTGTCTCTATTTCGGAATACATTTCTTTAATTACTTCACTCTTGAGGTTCTCATCCAACTTTTTAATTTCAATTAACTTGCCAGTTATAGGCAACACAAATATACCAGCCTATTATCATTCGTTTATTCATTTTCGTATGATCCAATTAACATATTCATTGGATCAAATCATTTTGACCATATGGTCACAACTTTGCAGAATTCCCTATTTGGATGATGAAATTACATTAAATGAGACAATAATAAAATAAATTAGCGGTTTTTGTGTGTATCGTGACAATCTTCGCGAACTATATGTGACTAATCCTTTCGGTGTTTTAACTTTCTTATTTTCTTATTTTCGATATACTTGTTGTCTAACGTTAGGCGCTTTTTTTGTGATCCATCAACTTAATCAACCTTGTTTCTCAGCTTTGCTTATTATTGTTAGCTTATTTGTTTTGAGACTTCAACATTCTGGCCCCTTAAAAATTCATTAATTTTTATTACATTATTTTTCCCCCTTTTTTTTTTTTTTTATTCTTTATATATATTTTTTTTTTGCTTTTATTCTTCTTCTTTCATAGGAATTAATATACCAAGTTTGACTACTGGTCGTTTATATGTTCCGGTAGATGTTTTTATGATTACTGTCCGCACCAAGTTATCTGTTCCCGTAAGAACCTCTTGAACTCTTCCCATTTTCCATTTTAAGGGTGGTACGTTTTCTTCTTTAATTATTACCAAATCTCCAATTTTGATGTTTCTTTGTATTTTCAACCATTTTGATCTATTTATCAAAGTACCTAAATATTCTTTATGCCACCTTTCCCAAAAGTGTTGAGTCATTTTTTGCAAATGTTACCAACGGTTAAGACAATTTGTTGGTGATTCCTGATAATCCCTTTCATCTGGAAGTCTTATTAACGCTTCCCCTATTAAAAAATGTCCCGGAGTAATAGCATTTAGAGATGTTGGGTCATCACCTAAAGCATTCAATGGTCGTGAATTTACACATGCTTCTACCTGACTTAAAATCGTAGCATATTCTTCAAAAGTTAATGCTGTTTCACCTATTATTCTAATCAAATGATATTTTGCAGATTTAACTGCTGCTTCATATATCCCACCTTGATGAGGAGCTCCTGGTGTCGTAAATGTCCAGGTTAAATTGAATTTCTCTTCTAATCTGTGAGCATTGTTTTGAATTTCTTCTAACACTGCTTTTAAATAATTGTTAGCTCCTACAAAATTTGTGCCATTATCTGATATGATTCGTGTAACTATTCCTCGTCTTGATATTAACCTACGTAGTGCGGCAATGAAGGCCCGCGTACTTGCATCACTTACGAGTTCTAAATGAATCGCTCTTGTTACTAGACAAACAAAAACTGCAATCCAAGCTTTTGTTATTTTTGGTAATCTCCCTAAATTAGATCTTATCAAGACTGGTCCCGCGTAATCAACTCCTATATTACTGAATGCTCGCTGTGGCATTGTTCTGTAGATTGGTAATGATGCCATTAACTGTTCAGCAGTTTTCAATCTTAATCTGGAACAAATAGGACATTTCCCCAAGATTGTTTTGATTAATCTTCTCACTCCCACGATCCAAAACTTCTGGCGAATATATTGTAATGTAAGCTGATTCCCGCCATGTCCAGTTTTAGCATGAGCATCTCTGATTAATAATGAAGCCAGAGCTCCCCCCCGATCCAAAATTACCGGATATTGTTCGTCTTTGGTCAAATTTTGACTTCGAATTCGGCCGCTAATTCGAAGACATTGATCTTCTTTATCCCAAAAATTTACCAAACCCCGAAGTAATACTGTTCGGTTGTTCTTACCAGCTTCAATTTCCGCCGGAAAAGTATTTGCCTGATCCATTTTAATTATCAGTTTGTTCGCCTGCTGTAGCTCTTCCTGGGAAAAAATACCAACCTTTCTTACGTTAGGATTCTTAAAATTGAAAAGTGATCTGAGTATCGTTGCTGCTACTCTTAATAATTTTTTCCATTCGCCATACGTTTCCATTAATGGGAATATGTCTTGCCTGTTTAAACTAAATTTAAACCATTTTCCTCTCAGTAATTTATTTGTTGAAAATTCAACAAAATGAATGGTTTTTTCTTCTTTCCTTGTTTCTTCATATTCCTTGTTGCTAAGTTCTGTCGTAGTTGGCCAATTGCTCTGGCTTTCTCTCAACCAATTTGGACCCTTCCACCATTTATTTTCTTTATGTAATTCTGCTATAGTAGATCCCCTTGATATCAAATCAGCTGGGTTCTCTAACCCTGATACCCAATCCCATTCAATATTGAAATTTTCGTTCTTCGTTTGGATGTTTGCTACCCGATTTGCTACGTAAGTTTTTAATGTAATAGATGGTTTTTTCATCCACTGTAGAATTATTTGCGAATCAGTCCAACAGAATATCTTTATCCTTTCTTTGTCGAAAATCGGCAAAATAGTTTCCATCAAATTTACCAATAAATTTGCTGAGCATAATTCCAACCTTGGAATTGAAACCACTTTTAAAGGCGCGACTCGCGATTTTGACGCTATTAATTCCATGGGAGCGTCTTGACAGAACAAAGAAAAAAAAGACTGTTTGCGCCGTGTACCAGCATGGTGGCAAAATGTGTAAGCATGAATTGTTCTCAATAGATGGCGTGTGTAGTCTTGCAATTACATGAAAATTTTCATGCATTTTTTTATTTGTAAAATAAATAATTCCCGGAATTTATTTTATAACAAAAAATTATTTCGTTTTGTGTTTTTTATAGCATCGATAAAGAAATTGAATTCTTATTTGTTGAAAATAACAAGTTTATGTTATTTATATTTATTTATAATCATAACCTTTATCTGTATTTGATGTTCATATTGATCAAAAGTCAAAAGACTGAGACTGTTTGTGTAATGTGAAATTTTAATCCTAATTCAGCAAATGTGCAAATATTATATCCATTATAGCAAAAATGTTCTCCTTCAAGTATACAGAATAATAATTAAATTGTTGAGTTTTATTTCTGTAGTTCTTATTTATGCATGAAAAATGATTGATCAATGTGAATTTGAATAATTGACCAAGTAAAAACATAATTGATTTTACCTTTTGTGAATTTGGCATTGTCATTGGATTCATAACCTCAATTTTTTTCCCGTGCTATTCATTATTTAGCTTGTTCAAAATTTTACTCATTAAGTTTTGCATTGCATCATAATAAAATTCATGTTTTCCATACGAATTTTCTGATAAAATTAATACAAAATATCGCTTGTTGCTCACACATTTTAGTTCATTACAAAGAAAATAATTATAAATGAAAACATTCTTCAATATATAAAAAAAACAACAAATATAATTGATATTCAGATAAAAATAATGATGTTGAATAATATACTGTGTGACAAACGTAATGCTTATTTGAATAAGCGATTGCCTGAATTGCCAACGTAAAAAAAACAATGTTTATAAAGAATTAAATGGAATACACATCAATATTATTACCATCAATAATAATTTCTATTTTAATTGAAAAAAAAAGTTAAATGGATAAAAAAAAAAATGTTGCACATCAAGATTTAGATCACGGCATCTCTCGACGAATTGCTTGTATATGAATGAAAGATAGCAAATTGTTCATTTATTCTGTTGTATCGATGTGAGAGTAAGGCGCTTGTTGACTGTCAATACAATAGACCGTAATATTTGTGATTTGGAATAAATTGATAATTTTTTCAGAAAATCTTCTAATTTCATTAAAAAATGCCTGTAAAAAATCTAATTTATTCTGATTTAATGAAAAAAAGCCGCTACTGTATGTTCAGTTCATTGTATTGGTGCTTGTTGTAAAATAACTCCAATTGATGTTCAAAACCATCAAATGAAGTGCAAAGTCAGTATCATTCGCAATGTTTAGATCGGTCGTCAATTTCTATGACATTTTTATTTCCATATAATTATATATTATTTTATCAATTAAAACAAATAATATCAATCCGGATTATTTTTATTTATGGGATTTTGTGTTATAAATAATAATGCACGCAATAAATGACCCGATTTTTCTAAATGTAAACACAAAGTAATCACAAATTGGCATTTATTGGATTTTATCACGAAAAAATATTGCTTTCTTCAAATCTAATATACATATATATGAAGAAATTATTGGCATTTAAAGACAATGATATTGAACAAGCTAAATCAAAAAATAATATTGAATCCACCGGCGAAAAAAGTTGAGGTTAAGTTATCCGTGACAATGACAAAAATACACAAGTAGAAGGCAATTCATTGTATTGTGTATTATTTTTTTCTTTTTGTTTCAACTTCATTTAAAACCACTTAAACTTTTGGTATTTACTTAGTTAATTATTCACATTTATACTAATGAATTTATCATTTTTCATGCATAAATAAGAGATACAGAAATAAAACTCAATGTTTTAATTATTATTTTGTATATCACTACACAGTATCGAGTAATATTTGAATTGAAAATAATGAAAAATGAAAATATTCTGTCGTCAATAAACATTTCTTTTTATATAACAATAAATAATGATTTTAGCAATTAAAACACATAATACGTATTTACAATCCGGATTATATTTATATTTAGTTTTTGGTTATTAATTTATCGAAACTAATGTCGGAATAAACAATACGTCTATTGGGATATATTAGTTCAGAGAAATGTCACCCCGTGTACACGGCGCAAACAGTCATGTTTGCTGTCAAAACGCCCCCATGATTAATTCCACTCTATACGAATTATTTTGCCGAATTCTGGAGTAAATAACTCCTCCGTATCCTTTCTCTGAAGCGTCACAAGATCCATGTAATTGGATATTGCTTTACCTTTGATTCCCAACCACCGATCTATTCGGATTAACTGAATCCTTTTCAAATCCTCATTAAAACTGGTCCAATGCGTTTTTAAAAGACCTTCAACCTCCTGGTCCCAATCTAGGTGATCTTTCCAAAGGTTTTGTATTATCATTTTTTCTTTCATGATAACTGGCCTCATGAACCCGTTTGGATCATACATCTGTCCAATCTTGGACAAAATCTTACGTTTAGTCCATTTTACATTGGAATCTTCTTCATTTTTCATTTTAAAGAAAAAATAATCCTCCCTTAGATTCCAAAACAAACCTAATACTGATTCATTTTCTAGCTCTTTTAATTCTATCGTTTCAAAACTTTCACCGTTTGCTTTCCATTTTGTAATATTGAATGCACCTTTTTTTAAAATTTCTGACAATTCTTTTTTGATCTCATTAGCTTCCGTCATGTTGTCTGCTCCTGTTAAGAGATCATCGACGTAAAAACAATCTTTGATGATGCTGGCCCCCCTGGGAAATTGTTGAGCGTTGTCCGTTGCACATTGGATTAATGCTCTAATTGCACAATGGGGAGCGCATGCCTGCCCGTATGTCACCGTATTTAGCCTATATGTTTTAATTGGTTCCTTTTCATTTGGCCTCCAAATAATTTTTTGGTATTTTCTATCTTCTGGATGAATTAAAATCTGTCGGTACATTTTCTCTATATCTCCTGTTATACCGATTTTATACCTTCGAAAATTGATTAATATTCAAAATAAATCTTTTTGGAGTTTTTCTCCCACCAGTTGAGTGTCGTTCAAAGAAACTCCCGATGAGGTTTTTGAAGATGCATTAAATACAATCCGAAATTTGTTGGCTGAAAACACTCCATGATGAGGTGTATAATAACCATCTTCACGAATGTCCCATATTTCGGTCATGTGTCCCAATGTTTCGTATTCACTCATAAAATTTCGATATTTTTCTCCAAATTCACTATTTTTATTCATTTTTCTTTCTGTTGAAAAGAACTGTCGTAGTGCTATATTTTTGGATTTACCTAAGTCAGTTATTTTCTCGTTAAATGGCATTCGTACTATGTATCTACCTGATTTATCCCTTGTGTGTTGTTTAATGAAAATCGTTTCACACTGTTCTTCCTCTAAAGTTCGCTTTTTGATTCGATACGGAATTTCTTCTACCTCCCACAATTTTTGAATTTGTTTCATTAATTGAATATTAGAAATTTTATTTGAAACGATTCCCACTAGTTGGGATGATACTTGCTTTTCTTTCAAGAATTATATAACCTAGTTTAGAATCATGAGCAATGGCTAAATTATCATTTGATTTTATTATGTTTGGTTCTATTATTCTAATCCAAATTCCAGCTCCCAACAGGACGCTAATTTTCCCAGGTTTATTATAATACCTGTCTGCCAATTGATTTTCTAAATATTCCCACCTTGTATTTGTTTGTGGGGAATACGTAGTAATTTCATTTATTATATAGAATTTTTCCCAAATCTTTTTATTATCTCTTAATCTAATAGATAACCAAATTTCTACTGTGGCACATCCTAAATTCTTGCCGCCTATACCCGTAAACTTTTTGCGAGTTTTATAATGGTTTTCCCTTAAATCTTGAATCACTGACGTAGTTACTAAATTTACCTGCGATCCATTGTCGCATAGTGCTCTAGTTTCTATTTCTAACCCTTTTTTTTCCTGATATTTTAATTCTTGCTGTCCCTAAGATAATCTGCTCTTCTTCGTGTTGTGTAGCATGATATACGCCTCCTGTTTCTCCTGCATTTTCTTCTCTTTCTTGGTTTTTATTCGTCACTCCAATCGTCTCCCATCCCTGCAGGTATTTGAGCTGTTGCTTTTTTTGCTTCTTGCATGAGTTGCTTCCTTTTGGTTGTGTTGGTTGTGTTGGTTTCATTGAATTGATTTGACGTCCCTGGGTTTGAATTGAGATTTCTTTTATTCTCGTCATTCTCCTTTTTATAGCATAATAAGATATGGTGAGGTCCACCACAATAAGGGCAATCCTTGTTTTTGCATTCGCCCAACTGATGCTTTAATAAGCATTTGAAGCACATTTTAAATGATCTGACAATGTCGGTCCTCACCTTTGCACATTCTGCCTTCATGACATTACATGGGGTCGCGACATAATTTCGCCGACATAATTCCTCCCAGTACATTTGCTCAGAGAAATTAAGTCGCATTTATACCGTAGGAATTATGTCGTTTCAAAACGACATAATTTCTCCAATTTTTGTGCGAAATTATGTCGTTTCAAAACGAAACAATTTCTCCAGCGGAGAAATTATGTCGCTTTTTTATCGGAGGAATTATGTCGTTTCAAAACGACATAATTTCTCCAATTTTTGTGCGAAATTATGTCGTTTCAAAACGAAACAATTTCTCCGATGTAAAACCGATGCAAAACATGTTTAAACATGTCAATGTATGGGAGAAATTATGTCGCTTTGAAACGACATAATTCCTCCGATGTAAAACCGATGCAAAACATGTTTAACTAAGATAAAACACTAAACTAAACATGTCTAAATACACTATTTGGTGTGTGCGTCCAACATTTCTGTGAAATTCGACGCCAAGAGTTGTGTTTATGATTTTTGGTTTTTCTTGTTAAATTTGTTTATGTGTGCGTGCGCAGTGTGTGTTTATGCTTATAGTACCAGCAAAATTGTGATGTTCTCAATACACTTGTTTGTGTGTGCATGCATTCTATGCGAGAAAATCGACGCCATTTCTCATTCCAGTCTTGTCTTTCGTTCTTGCAACAAGTGTTTGACTCTGCTTGTGCATGCAAGTGTTGAATTTAATTTTTGTGTATTTTTTTGACTATAATTAACTAAATTAGTTAAAATGAATTTAGATAATATTAAATTTGAATTTATCGAAGGTTTTAGAACAGGTTCTACATTACTATGTACCGACTACGATAAACATATTTATTTCAAAAACCGAGTGTTACAAAATGATGACATTGCATATTCATGCAGGATGAATAAATGTAAAGGTAGGGTGTATTTGAGACCAAGTGAAAATCGTGTTTATTCAAATCTTGAATCAATGAACCATAACCATGGCAACCAAGAATTGGAAATTAACAAAATGAAAGTTGCTTCTCAAATTAAGAAAAGGTGTGGTGAAAAGCAACAACATGGTGACGTCAAAAAAATTTTCAATGATGTTTTGGCAAAGTGAGTAAAAACACCCTAATCAATTGAACAGTGAAAGTTATTAGTTGTACAGTGAAAAAAATTTAAAGTTGAATTGTTCACATTTTTTCTTTTAATTTTTTTTTATTGTTTTATACTGGCAAAAAAAAATAATTTAAAAATTTATATTCAATAGATCTACACCAGAAGGTCCAGAAATTGAAATAAATTATGATCAAGTCAAACGGACTTTGCAAAGGAAGCGACAACCCGTTATGCCAAAGTCACCAACAACACCATATGAATTGCGTTTGGCGTTTGAAAATGAAGAAACCATGAAATTATTTGGAATGACAAAAACTGATCCGCCTAAGCAGTTTTTCAAGAAATTGCATACGTCCGAAGCATTTTCGTATTGCATTTTTGCATCGGAAAAAACGATTTCCATCATGGAAGAAAAAATTCCTCAAAGCGAACGGAATTTTTTGATCGATGCGACCTTCAAAGTTTGCCCATTTGGATCATTCAAACAACTCTTGATTATTTACATCAAACACATGCAGAAAGTAAGTTTCCGAGCAAATTTTCACAACTGTGCTATGATTATTTCAATGCAAATATATTAATTCAATTTGATTTTTTTTTATTTTTTCACAGATAACACCATTTTTGTTCGTATTGAAGTCACGTAAAACCAAAGTGTGTTACCAACATTTATTCACTTACATAGATTGTAATATTTGTTCTCTTTTCGGCAATTCTTTCATATCCGACTATGAATTAGCGATGAGAAATGCTTTAAAAGAATTGCATCCAACAATGAAATTTTTTACTTGTTGGTTTCATTTTACACAAGCGTGTAAGAAAAATGCCAAAAAAATTACTGGGTTTGAAGCTGCTCTGCAAAGCAATAAGCTATTTTATACAACGTTTATGAAGTTTCTGCACTTGCCTTTGTTGCCTTCAACCATGATAAATGAAACGTTCGAGTACTTGAAAAGGGAAGCAATCGCAGTCGACAAAAAACAATTCCCGCCATTTTTGAAATATTATGCAAATCAATGGATTCAGAAAGTAATTAATAATCTATTTGATTTTCAATCAATTTATTTTATTTTCAATCAATTTATTTGATTTTCATCTATTTATCGCATTTTTTCATTATTTTTTTCAGGAAGGACCTGATGCAATTTCAGTGTTTAAATGTTCAACGAGAACAACCAGCTCGGTAGAGGCCTATAATTTGAATTTGGGCAATAAAATACATGCAAGAGGACATTTTTTCAAATTTGTTCGGTGTATCATTGACGCAGAATATGAAAAAAGTCGTGAATTTGCTTTACTTTTTCAAACCGGTGGTGCCGGAAATCAACCTCAAAAGAGAGATTTGCGAGTAATTTTACAAAAAAAAAATTTGCATTTAAATTAAATAATAATATTTATTTTCTTTCATTCTCAGAATCGATCTAATAAGATTATGGATGCAATGGACCTCTTAGATAAAGGAGAAATCAATGCACTCAGTTTATTATCGCTCACTGTTGGAATCAGAGATCAGTTCAATAAAATGGATACACTTGACTCTGTGGATGTTGACGCTGACAGCGAAGGGGACATGCAATTGAGCCAAATGTCATCATTAAGTGCATCGCAGAATTCAATTGCATCTACTCAATCTCAAGATTCGGAAATATCCAATTTGAGTGAAATATCTTCTGGTTCATCAACTGTTGCAAACAATCCTTGCAATGTATGTTTGGCCAAACCAAAATCGGTGTTGTTGCGACCCTGCAACCATCTCAATGTTTGTGATTCATGTTGGAATCGCATTGTTGCTGACATTGCATTGAAAAATGAAAATGCAAAACGTGATGCTCAACTTTATGTTGATTGTGCATATGTAGAATTGAAGCCAAAGTGTCCGAGCTGCAATCAAATTGTTGTTGAAGCAATAAGAAACGTGTACATTTACAATTAAATAAATTTATTGAATCGTAACTTTAACAAACAATGAAAAATTGTTCAAAAAATATTTAATAAAATTGCGAGCTGCAATCAAATTGTTTAATATTCGATAAGGAATGAACCAAATTCAATATTTAATAAAATTTCTATTTTTTGTTCATATGTCGCCCTTTATTTTTTAGTCCATTCTTCCACGCTTTTTTAAGATTAGTCAAATCTTCTTCTTCATCAATTGAAAATTGACCCCTTGTAATTAATGTCCTGATGAATCTATTTTGCTTCCAACAAAGTGAATTTGGTATGAAAGGTTCGTTGTTTGAAGTACGATGATCGACAATGGAGAAATCAATACGCTTCAATTTACGATCCTCCAAATGCAGTGTAAAATTTGCACCAAAAATGGCAATCAAATCGATTTTTTCAGTTTTCTTGTAGATATTAATCATGTTTGTGAAAAATTTGAGCAGTTTCATTGATATTTCTATGCTTTGGCCAGCTTTCAAATAGAATGAAGCGATCATTTCTGGTTGGATTTTGTTTATTATAACGAAGACTGTCATTATTTTAAGTGCAATGATTTGATTATCGTCGATGTCACATGGATTCTCAGCAGTTAAATATCGAAATATGTACATTGGTATGCGATTGAATAAAACTTCGTCGAAGGAATACTTTTTTATTTCAATTCTACACAATTCACGAACGTCACTTAAAGTTTTTGGTTGCAAATTTTTCGTATAGAACGATTCTTCGAATTCATTATTATTTTCGAGTTTGAATTTTTCGATTTCATTTGATGATTTTTGTTTTCTTTCGAATTCTTCATATGCAGCGTTTAACATGTTATCTTCTTCAATATTTTCTTGTTCAAAAAAACCGATTTCACAATCGGAAATCAAACTTTGCACTGAGCCAATAAAGAATTGTTTGTTCGCCATTTTTCAGATGTTAATCAGCGTTGATTCACGCTCAAATACGACTGAATTACATTTACATTCATACCATTAAATTTCTTTACATTGTATTTGATTGTTTATATTAAATTTCCCCCGCTAGGGCCACATTTCTCGGAATTTCGAAATTTCAATCTTCATCTTTACATTGTATTTCATTGTTTATATTAAATTTCTTCTCGGAATTTCGAAATTTCAAACGGCATGAGAAAAAGATGGTTAAGAATTTTCTGAAACGTATAAATCCACTATAATCTCCAAAAGGAATTGGAGGCATCATCAAATGACACATACACCAATTGGTACTGCAATTTATACAAATTTATGTGTCAAACGACACATACATAAATTGGTATGTGTTGGGCCTATCACCCATCTCACCTTAAAAAAGAAATGACTAAATTGTCTGTAGTGCAAGCGTGCACTTAACGAATTAATGCATTGTGACATGCGTAATTGAATTTGAATAAAGAACAGTTAGTTCGCACGTAACGCTCAAACAGATCGGTTGTATCATTTACTTTGTGTTCCTCTTTACAGTGTAACCTGACACCCGAGGCAAGTAATAATTAAGCTAAGCTAATACAAATAGACTAACAACATATAATATATGGCGAGTTTTGGAAGATTTGTTTTAATAAGAAGAGAAAAAAAAAACAAACGCCCAAAGAACTAAAATAGTGAGAAAAAAAATAACTGATCAAAAAGTTAAAAAAAAAGCAACGAATGTGAAGTGTATAAATACAATGTGAAGAAAGTATAAAATAAAAGTGTTTTTTTAATTTATTAAATTAAAAAAAAAAAAAAAAACTGTGAAAAATACAAAAAGTGAAAATATGTGAAAAAGAAGAAGGAATATAAGTACAAAACGCAAAGTGAAGAATGAAATGAAAAAGGAGACATTGTTTGTTATATCGGCACGTTTTCGCTTACATCGCATAATTGACAAAGTGACTTTACATTGAATTGTCCGTTATAGTGATTTTAAATTTTAAATGAAATTATTATTATTATGATTTTGAATAAATGAAAACCGTTAGAAAGCTTAATGAATAATTAAAAGATGACATCTATCGAAAATAAAACAAATGAACAAAGTTGACATTGAACTTCAAAGACAACAGCTGATTGAAATGAATTAGGGTGGAACAAAATAAAAACTTTTCACTATTTCTGCTCTAATTATCTATCAAGGTAGTTTGGGTACAGAAAATAGGGGTGAACGAAAATTTTCTTTTACCTTTTCGTATTAAACAAACGCGTGAAATAGTGCTGTACGAAATAAAAACTTTTTGAATTTCAATAAAATTTTTTTTATACATTTTTCCATACAATATTAATGTGAAATGACATAAAGTTAAAAATGGAAGAACTAAATGATATAATGCAAAGATTAGAGGAATTAGGAGTAGTAGTGAGGAATATTGGGCTAGAAGTTACACGATTATACGAACAAGTACACAACGAAACTAGACCTATTCAAAAACGCGAACTACTAAAACAATTAGTGTTGAAGAAAAGTGAATTAATCATGGGACAATGTGCAACAGCGCGAGTAATGATCGATTTTGCTGAATTGTTAGAGTCGAGTCTACTTGACTTAGAAGAAAGTGAAGAGTGAATTAAAGCGGAACGGTATTTGAAATATTTTTTTTCTCTGTTTCTTCTTATTGAAAACTGCATTGTTGAAATGAAACGTGAATTAATGAACGAAATTATCAAAATTACACTAACAAAATACTATAATCGGCGTGTAATTAATAAGAAACAATGGTTAAAAATAGAATTAACTGCAAAAGTGAAACTAGTGGAACACAAGAAAACATTAACCGAAAGCAATTTGACCAAGTACATTTTAAAATTAATAATTTATGAACTAACGAAAGAACTAAGAAATATAAAAAAGCAAAATGGCATCAAATTTTTGGAGTAAGGCGACACAAGCCGCGTTAATGTTATTGACAGGGTACGAAGTAGGTGAAAAAATAGGGTCGAACGAAAAGAATACCCATACAGAAACGAAAATAGTGCAAGTGCCAATACCAGTAAATGAGAATAAAGAACTTTTGTCGGTATCAACACAATTCTGGATCGTCATTGCATTGATAATTGTGATCGTGATATCATATCTACGTAGAAATTGTCATGAAAGAAATACTACACAACAAATTCCAATGGTAAATTTACGACCAAATCGCAACAACGCAGCGCAGATACCACAAGACATATAGATAATCAAAAAAAAGCCTACAATCAACACAACGAGTAACATTCTAAACACCGGCAGACAACATTAAAGGTAGCAACCATCAAACACAGTCAATCAACAAACAACGAGAAGACAATCAACCCAAGTAACAATTTTATTATTACACACAGACGGGTGATGCGCAGTTTTACTGCACAATTTTGCAGAGAAACATTTTCTGCACAAAACAATACAGAAAACTGGCACAAATTTGTGCCATTTCTCAAAATTTGTTTGTACCATATAAATGGCAAATACTGTATATTTTTCAGTGGTTATCAGAATCAGATTAATTTTTTCCAAAATTAAAAAATTAATTTTGTCCGAAAAATAAGTAAATTAAAATAAATAATTTTCAGTCTGCTATTTAATAGATCGATAGGCGCTATTTGCACATTTAAATTCAATGAGAAAAAATTATTTTTGACTTATCAAATTAAATCTGCATTTCAAAGGAGAAAAAATCTTTCGATCGATTTTTCACGCTTTTCCGATTGGAAAATGGGAAAAATAAATGGATTTTGCCCTGTGGCGAACAAAATTTCGAGACCTATTTATAAAAGTGTCATATGCCTAGGCTGATCCATGGATTCTCAGGATTTAGCCTGAATTCCAGAACTTCCCATATAGAATTTCATACAAAAATTAGTGCGCATAATTATCCTATCGAATACCGCCTATTAAATAGCAGACTGAAAATTATTTATTTTAATTTACTTATTTTTTGGAAAAAAATTAATTTTTTAATTTTGGAAAAAATGAATCTGATTCTGATAATCACTGAAAAATATACAGTATTTGCAATTAACATACATTGTTTTTTGGATAGGATATATCCATAAGATCTCCGCAAGAGCTGGATCTGTGTGTGCGTTAGCCGCAATATAAAACACACACGTATAATGACGTATTGTATCAGCGGGCAACCAAAATTAAATGCACACCTAAAAATATTTACCAATCGATTTTTCACGTTTTTCCGATCGGAAAATGGAAAAAATAAGTGAACTTTGGTCCTAGCTCATTGGGGCCCAGTTCATAGATTCAAGACCTATTGATAGAGGTATCACTTACCCAGGCTGGCTGATCCATGGATTCTTAGGATTTGGCCTGGATTCCAGAACATATAAAAATACACATAAAATTATGCACACTGATATTTATATGAAATTCCATATAGGAAGTTCTGGAATCCTGGCCAAATCCTAAGAATTCATGGATCAGCCAGCCTGGGCAAGTGACACCTCTATCAATAGGTCTTGAATCTATGAACTAGGCCCCAATGAGCTAGGACCAAAGTTCACTTATTTTTTCCATTTTCCGATCGGAAAAACGTGAAAAATCGATTGGTAAATATTTTTAGGTGTGCATTTAATTTTGGTTGCCCGCTGATACAATACGTCATTATACGTGTGTGTTTTATATTGCGGCTAACGCACACACAGATCCAGCTCTTGCGGAGATCTTATGGATATATCCTATCCAAAAAACAATGTATGGCAATTAATATGGTACAAAAAAATTTTGAGAAATGGAACAAATTTGTGCCAGTTTTCCGCACATTTTGTATTGTTTTGTGCAGAAAACTCTTCTCTGCAAAATTGTGCAGTAAAACTGCGCATCACCCGTCTGTGTGTACAATACATTTTCTATTTTAACCTTAAGAATCAAGTACTATGTATAAGTGAACCAATGAATCTTATTTGATAATTCGAAAAAAATAAAAGTTTACATATTATAAGCAAATATCAGTTAAATGTCAAAATTTAATAAAGAACACTTCCAAGAGTTAAAGACAACATTCCGTACGGTCTTTAAGAGGATTCAACCATACGAATCTAAAAGAGCACTTACGCAAAATAAGAGTAAATTAAGCGAATATAAAACAGAAATCGTAGAAAGCTATAATCAAATAATAATATATTTAGTAAAATTCGTACCATTAGCAAATGAAGAAGGTAAAGAAACGTTAGCAGAATCAGCAAAAGAACATTTAAAAGTATTGAAAAGAGCATTTAACATTCTAAAGCTAGAATACACATGGACAGAAGATATTTTTAGAACAATAGATATAAGAAGTATTAGACCAAGTAGCGAAGAACAAGCAAAGGAAAGCGCTGATATAGAAACAGAATATGGGTCGGAAGATGATTCAAGTGACGAATTTGACGAAGCACAAGACATTGCAGACAAAATAAACGACACGTTAGGTGAGGACAACACAGATATTACAGACGACAATATTCAAGAACAATTAGAAGCAAACATGCCTCAAACAGTTGCAGATTTTTTAAAAATCTCTAGTAGCATAATCAGCTACAAATATAAGGGAGACCCACTAGAACTGGAAACATTTTTAGCTGATGTTGAACTTGTGAAGCTAGCATGTGAAGAGCAAAACAGGGTACATTTACTACCTTTTATTAAGTCTAGAATGTGTGCAAAACCAATGGAATGTATGCCAGATAATCTGGAAAGAGTGGATCAAATAGTAGAAGCATTGAGAAAACACATCAAACCAAAAAGTTCAAAAGAAGTTGCAAGAGACTTATTGGCTCTGAAATTTAAAGAAAACGAATGTGACAAGTTTATTAAGAAGACAGAAGAACTTGCAGAGGCACTCAAGCGAAGCCTTATTGTGGAGGGCTCGTCAAGAGCAAGAGCTCTTCAAGAAAGTATCGAAAAAACAATTGATGTTTGCCGAGCAAACACAAGAAACGCAACTGCCAAGTCAGTTATCGAATCGGCAAAATACGAAAACGCAAGTGAAGTCTTATCAAACTTTGTCATTCAGAATGACAAAGCCAAAAAAGAGAAAGACGCCATTGATCTGGAACAGCTGAAAAGAAATAATAAACAAGCGAACAATAGTCCACATAGAGGAAATTCACGTGGAAATTTCCGTGGAAACTATCGAGGCCGAGGTAGAAATAATAATAATACTCCTTAAAGAAGGAAGGTGTAGTGCAAGCGTGCACTTAACGAATTAATGCATTGTGACATGCGTAATTGAATTTGAATAAAGAACAGTTAGTTCGCACGTAACGCTCAAACAGATCGGTTGTATCATTTACTTTGTGTTCCTCTTTACAGTGTAACCTGACACCCGAGGCAAGTAATAATTAAGCTAAGCTAATACAAATAGACTAACAACATATAATATATGTCTAACCTTACCAAATTGGTATGTGTTGGGCACACACCTATCACCCATCTCACCTTAAAAACCTAAAAAGAAATGACTGAATTGTCTACCACCCACCTCACCCTACGACAATTCAGCCATTTCTTCGGAGAAATTATGTCGTTTTCAAACGACATAATTTCGCGCGGAATTATTTCAACCCAAAACGATATTTCTCCGGAGAAATTATGTCGTTTCAGAACGAAACAATTTCGCGCGGAATTATTTCGTGTTAAAACGACATAATTTCGCGCGAAATTATGTCGTTTCTAATCAAAGTTAATTTTTCGTCCGCGAAATTATGTCGTTTCAGAACGAAACAATTTCGCGAAATTATGTCGCTTTTTTATCGGAGGAATTATGTCGGCGAAATTATGACGCTATGCCACATTACATCCCCAAATATAATGTGGCCCTTTACATACTGGGCATTCTGGTTTCTTCTTATCTCTGCTTTCGGGATTAACTTGAAATATTTTCCTTGGTCCCTTTTGGCCAGCAGTTGGCTTGAGTAACTTCACCAGCCGATCTCCCTGTGTTGGTTGGAGATCTAATGCGCGAATCTCTAGGAACTCCAATAATTCTGTTATCTGTGTTGTATCTCTTCTGCCCAATTTTTGTTTCCAATCATGCCTCGTCTCTTCATCTAACTTGGTCATTACGATTAACGCTACAAATGGATCCCAGTTGCTTACATCTACTTCTAAGGTTGGGAGCGCCCTTAACATCTGGTTGGTTCCATCAACAATGGCACGTAAATTTGCAAAATTTGGTCGATGAGTTATGGCAGGTATTTCCAAGAACCGTCGAATATATTCCTGTCTCATTTCATCCTTTCTATCGAAGCGTTTCTTCAAATCGCCCCAGGCTGACGCATAGTTGATTCCCAAAAGCTGATAACCCTTTATGGTATCCAATGCTGTTCCCCTCAGATGGCTTCAGAGTTGATGAAACTTTAGTGTGTCTGACAGATTGTTGTTGTTATGGATTAGATATTCGAAAAAGTCTCTAAACGACAACCATTCCGTTGGGTCTCCATTGAAATATGGGAGACTTATTGTGTGTAATTTTAGCTGAACCACTTCCTCGGTTCGCCTTTTCATCCCCTCCACTGGTGTGCGAACTACAACCCCATCTTGATCATCATTTATTTCCACACTTTTTCTTGGCCTTGTGAGTCCCGATGGACCTGCCTGGTTTTCATCGACTCTTGCTAATTTTCCTTCTAATTCGCGTATACTAATCCTTTCGGTGTTTTAACTTTCTTATTTTCTTATTTTCGATATACTTGTTGTCTAACGTTAGGCGCTTTTTTTGTGATCCATCAACTTAATCAACCTTGTTTCTCAGCTTTGCTTATTATTGTTAGCTTATTTGTTCTGAGACTTCAACACATAGTCTGCACATGATAGGAGAACGTATATGCGTATTCGCCTCTGTTATGCGCAGCTATTTGCACTCAATACGAAGAAGAAGAAGCAACATGAAAACAACATCAATCGCATTTATAAACGCTGTGCAAATAAATGCATATAACTGCGCATAGTGCGAATACGCACATAGTTATTTAGAAAATCATCAGAACGTGAAAAGCAGACCAGTTCATGTACTGAATAATTATTTGCTGATGAATTTAGTTGCTAAATTTATCTGCTAAATCGTTGCGTGATGCTTGCGTATTGTATCGACCGTACATTCGTCCAAGAGAATTGTACACAAAAAACGGTTGTAGCGCAAGCGTAAAACAATACGCAAGCGTCACGCAACGATTTAGAAGATAAATTTAGCAACTAAATTCATCAGCAAATAATTATTCAGTACATGAACTGGTCTGGTGAAAAGGTGTGAATGAAAAATGATGAATAACAATATCAGTTAGTTGCTAGAAGTAATCATGAATTTATGAGCCGCATGATTCACACGTTGAACCACAAAAATTCGCAAGAGTAGTTTAAAATCAGTCGATGTTAAAAATAAATATGAAAATGATGATTAGTGGTAATAATTCTCCAATTTTTAGTTTTCGTTCTTCTTTCCATCATCGTATTCGTTCTTTTCAACCTTGCGCCATTTTCTTTCTTTTCGATTTCATCAGCGTTTTCGTCCTGTTCGACCTTGCCGTCATTTTCCTTCATTTCGTTTTCAACAGAGTTTTCGTCCTCTTCGACCTTGCCGTCATTTTCCTTCCTTTCAATTTCATCATCGTTTTTATTCTTTTCGACCTTGTCGTCAATTTCCTTCTTGTCGAATACATCGTTGTTCCGTTTTTCAATGGCGGAAATCAGCAAAGAGGGTTTGTCATTCTTCTACTGAAAATACGTCAACTAATACATACATAGTTGCTTCACAGTTTCTATACATTTCATTTCACTGTTGATTTTGAAATCAATATTTGTAACCAACTTCACCTTTAATTAGCATGCGACCAACTTCACTTTGATTAGTACAATGTTTCAACATTATGTACAATCAATTTTAACATTAAGTTAATTCATAGAATCAAATGAACTACGCAAATTATTTCACAAAAATGTATTTCCATTTACAAATGAAAAATGATTTTTAAAATATTTTTTTTTTGTGATAATATTTGAAATTTAATACAAAATCAAAGCCGAATTAGTTCAATAAATATGAATTTAGTCGCAGTTTGACGTTTACAAACCTCTGAATAGATTTTATACATGTATGCGATATGCGCATAGCGATTATGTGTAAATATATGTGAAAAAACCAATACATTTGCGAGGGGGACTTTTGAGAAACACTCTTTTTTTCAACCAATTCCAAATTTACGGAAAAAGTTAAGAAGTTCGTTTTGATTAATAAACGCTGTGCCATTGTCTTTACAGCGACCACTGCCGAGGTTTGTTGCACGTTTATAAAATCTTGCAACTGGCCAATCGGTTTTTCATAGCATGTGATGTTGGCTGTTTTGTACGCCACATCGATTCGAAACAAAATTTCCGTAGCTGTTACCACGAAAATTTTCAAATACATTGTTGATGGACCATGGACGGTAAACATATGTTCTGATTCACACCGAAGAATAATTTGATCGGTGTTCATAGACAATATATCAACACCAATGGCTTCATTGGTTTAAGGCCATCGCAATATGTTTTATCTGTTCTAGAACAGTTGAAACAATTCATTTTGTAAATTCGAAACTTCTTTTGCTAACTCAATGAGGCAAATTATGGTGATCGATAAAATTTAACGCCCTCTACAAACGTAAATGTGAAGACCACATAACATCAATAGATATTGTTTTCCAACCATCTTAGTGAAGACACAAACCCGTATGATATTACATGTATATTTGATTGCGATTGTATTTTTTTCATATGGTGAATGGGTGAATTGTGATTTAATTTTTTTCATAAATTAATAATATTGCTTGACAAAGAAACTCCTTTTAATCGTTACAAAATGTTTTTAATAACCTTGGTAAAATTGCAAAATAAATCATCAACATCTGTTGCTGTTGATCCATGTGCACCAGGCTGCCGACGGGATCACCGATTTCAAATCAACATAGCTTGTTTTATTTCTCACGTTGATTTGAAATCGGTGATTCCGTCAGTCAGCCTATATTGTGCACAGCGTGTGTGTTTTTTTTTTCGCAGACTGTATTTTCTTGAAATGTGATGATATTACAATGTGAAACAGTGAGACGGTGATTTGATTTGCTGATTAAAACATGAGAAAAACTGTTTATCAATGCCGTAAGTATTTTTCATCCACATGGACAAAACATTTCTTTCTTATTTTGAATTTTATTCAAATGAACGGTAACTTTTATGTAATTTTGACATCTATCTTTCAGTGTGTTACTAACGACTAAATCATAAGTTGAGTTATATTTACAACAAATTTTTTCTTTTTTATCGCAGACTGGCAGACCATACGGTATTTGAAGTGTGGTGACAAGCCGTATTGCAATATTGGACGATGCGGTGATCAGAGCTGCAAACAATCATTACTTTTTGTAATGAATTTAATCATTATTTATGACAACATTATAAATTCTAATTGAAATAATGATTACTATTTTAATGGTTTAATGCAAAAAAAATTGTTCTACATTTAGAACTATAATCCGATTACATTTGCATTAAAATCACAATTAGTTGACGTTTCATATTGTATTGTATTGTATACCAGGCCTTACTAATTTTGACAATTCACTAAGCTGTCATACAGTTTTCGCTTGATTGTCGTAGCCGGTGCATAATTTTTTTTCCTGAATTTTTGTAAAAAATGTACAGTTTAGATTGTAATTTTCAACATCATGAGTGCACAAAAGAAAACAAAAAAAATTAGGTTGATTCCGATTTCCAAATTGAAGAAAAATGCGGTTTATTTGGATCGAAAGGTAATGAAAAATTTACATTTGCAGTAACGATGCATTTTTTCTACTTCGTTTTTTTTATCTTTAATTCAATTTCATGGAAAAGGTCACACCATATATAGTTGGTTTTGACAGCTGGAATGTGCAAGTTTTGGATTCAGAGCCACCGAAAAAAATTGCCAAAAAGACAAATGATGTTTCGTTGCTGAACATTTTAGATGAAAAAGAGAATTTTAACTCAAATGACGCTGCACAAATTGTTACAATCGAAAACATGAATATCATAGATGAATCTGGAGTGCAATTCACTTCGTCAAGTCGAAATAATATGCTCATTCCAAATAACTGGAACTCAACTAGTAAAGTTTGTGCTACTCCGATCGATTGTGAAATAAATGAAACAGTTTGTTCCAACACTAAAGGAACAGAAAATCTGCATTCAACTCAAAATCGTGATATGAATAAAATTCCATTATTATTGTCCGGTAAATATTTTGCAATAACAGAACACGAAAACGGTGTGATCAAGGCTCGTTGTATGACATGTGAATCGATTTATTCCGCATCAAAGAATGTAACGTCGAATTTCACGACACATCTTAAGGTAACTATGTTTATTCCCAGCAAACAATTTTTTTTCAAATACAATTAATATTTTATTTCGGATACATTTTTAATTTCATTGTGTCTTGTTTTAAAATAAATAGAAACATCCAGAAGTGTATCAGCAGTATAAAAGGGAGAAAAGTCAAACAAAACAAGAGCCTGAAATGAATGCGTCGTACGAGACTTTGGAAAAAACTCTGACACAAAATGTTCTCAATGATGCAATCGTGCGTCTAATTACGAAAAAAATGTTACCTATCAGCATGGTTGACGACATATATTTTCGAGAATTTGTTTTGAGTAAGTTTTTTTTATATAATTTGCATCATCGTTGACGTATTTTAATTTCTTCCGTTTATATTTCACAGAATTACTTGGTTTTCCCCTAGGGGGTAGACACCATTAAAAAAAATCTAAAATGTTATACTTTAATTAGTTGAAATTAGTGAAACTAGAAAAAATTAGAAAGTTCTACACGAAACTCATAGAGCCTAGCATAGAGCTCATTCAAACATATTTTCCATTGAAAAAATGTTGAAATAGCGAAAATGAAAAAATTATCGGATTAATGATATCATATTTATTATTTATAATTTGAAATTAAATTTATTATTTATTAAAATATGTGATTGCATCGAAAAATATTTTGAATAAAATGTTTTCAATCTATCTTATCAATATGTCACATACGAATTACGAAATATAGTATGAAACGTAACGAGCAACTGTCAAAGTTAAGTCCAATAACAATGTTTGAAACGTCAGTTCGAATGTTGTTTTCTTGTTTACATTATAAAAAGCGGTTCTAGTGCCGGTTGTTATGATTGAGTTTTGATTAAGTTCTGTGTTATAAAAAAAAAATGGTAAAAATCACATTTTCTATTTAGATTTGTGTTGTGTTGATTTTTTAGAGTTAAAAATTTTATGTTTGTTACACTTTTCAGTCCAAACGAAAGGCTGAACATCAGCTTGGTCAATGTTGGAAAAATTCAATGGAGAAAAATTTCCAGCCTGTGTCATGGATTTGCTTATGAAATCTGCTTATGACAAATTTTCCAGTCTTCGTCAAATCAATTCAGACACATTACAAAATATCGAAAAATTCATAAATTCGAAAAAGGAATTCATCGCAAATTTAAAATGCTGCTATCATGATCACTACAAAAGTCTTGAGGTGTTCGAATTTTTACCGGCAACAAAAGAATTTCTGATGATGAACTGCAAAATAATTTAGTGATGCATCTCATAAACTATGCCAATAAGATTGATCTTAGAATGGAAGAAGATTTTATTTCCATACTAAATCTACATTCTTTCCAACGAGGCATGGATAATGATGATTTTTTATGCAAGTGTCGTTTTATTTGTCCGTTCTGTGCGAAAAATTTCACAATAACATATAAAACATATTGGGCAACAAGCAATGTGACAAAACATCTCAAACAACATAAATCCGATGACAATAAAGATGAAGAAAATTATGAAAATGTTGAATATGTTGAAATAGAGTTAGATGAATAATTAACATACTTGTTCGACAAAACTTGTACTGTTTAAAGAACGTTCCTTGTTTAGAAATCAATGTTTTGTAAATAAAGAAAAAATGATCAAAGTCCAAAGATAAACTGTAAAAATGTGTAAAACAACAGTAAAATTAGCGTATTAAGCAGAATTCATATTCATGTGATAATAATAAAGTTGATTTATTTATTAATGATGAATGTAAAATAGATACATCATGTGTGTTTGTTTTAATAAAAGTAATAATAAAGAAGAATATTGTTTAATTAATCATTGAAAAAAATTATTGATGAGATGCTTTCAAACTTTTTCGAACTATGTCGATGTATTGCAAATCTTAATTTGTGATGTTCATTATAGATTTAATTCAACTGATGTTTTGTGATGTGTACTTAATTTTCATTTGCCTTTCTGAAGCATTCGAATGAACAAATAACAGTGCCAAACAATGCCTGCTAAACGTAAATCACGTGCCAAATCAGTAGTGCCCTATGATCGAAATGTCGTTATAAATCGCGATACATTCACTGGTTCTTCTACATCTCAAAACGCAAGTACTTCGACAAGCGATGTCATGATCAGATCGCCAAATTGTCGTCAGTCAAAGCGTATACGCCAACCGGTGAAAAGATACAATTGTGCCGTGGTTGAATGTGCTCAATGCAAGACCAAATTTCGTGATGATATATCTGTAGAACACTACAATGGAGATTGTAGTATTCTACAGATATATCATCACGAAATTTGGTCTTGCATTGAGCACATTCAACCACGGCACAATTGTATCTTTTCACCGGCATTTATAACGACATTTCGATCATAGGGCACTACTGATTTGGCACGTGATTTACGTTTAGCAGGCATTGCTGAAAAAATTAAAATATTATTCCTATTTATGTCCATGTTTATGACTGACAAATAAAAATAATTACCGTTCTGAATGGAACTGTTGTTTTGAGCATCGCTTGCCGGAGCATTTATTTCTGTACCTCGATCGGGTGATTTTGCCAATAAAACCACGTTAGTAGAGCGTTGATCAATATTTTGTAAAGAATTTCCTTCTGATTGGCCAAGAACATGAAATCGGCACTGAATACATTTATCGCAGCACACCTATCGGAAAAAAAATAAAACTCTGTACAGTACAAAGCCATTTTCAGTTCTTGTCAACAAAATCATACCCAAATATAATGCTTATTCTACTTTCCACCAGATTTGTGACGATTTTTTTTGTCATTTGCTTATGTCTAAATACTTGTTATTGTTGTTGTTCATTTCATGGCCCTGTGATTGGCGAACAGTCGAGTTTGCTAAATACAAAGAAATACATTTTCAAACATGTCAATAATGGTTACATAATATTTCATTTTGTATTGAGAAAAACAAAGTACCACTTTGATTTAGGTCATTTTTTGTAGCGGTAGCTAAAACTGATCTTATAGTAGACAAATCATGATTCGGCCATTTTGAGGTTGGTATGATTTTGCGGTTTTGAGCAGCATCACTATGACCTTCGTTGTTTGACGGGTGATTTCTATTTTCTTTGCCAACAAATAACAACTTTGGAATAACTTTTGGGTACAGTTGGGGCGTACGATAGGATGGTGCAATATTTTGTGAAACAGTGGAAGTTGCTCTAACTGAAACCTTTTTTGCGATAAATTCTTGACTCGGTACCGTTGAATTAAATGAGATATTTGTGGCAGCTAAAAAATTTAATAGAAAAATATAGTATTAAATTAATTAAGAAAAAAAAAATTTCATATGAAAACGTAATTCAAACATACCATTATAATATGTAAGATTTGGTGTGATATTGGTCAAAGGTGGCTTTACAATTGAAACGGTACCTGTACCATGTGCTTCGTTTGGATACATTGATGCAACCGTACCGAATGGTGCAATTTTTTGTCGTGAAAAATTAACTTTATTAATTTGACGAATATTTCGTGTGATATTGACGATGGCCTCTTTTGCGGCAAATGGTTGATATGGCTTCGAAAGTAAAGAGATATTTTTGATGTCTGAAATAGCCGATAGAAAAAATTTAAATTCAGTATATCAGTATAAATTTAAAAAAAATTAATGTTTTATGTCATCGAAATTCAAACATACCAACATCGTTACGTTCACGATTTTGTATGATCGAAGCATGCTTTGCAATTGAAACGTTATATGTATCATGTACTTTGTTTGGATACGTTGATGCGACCGTATCAAGTGATGCAATATTTTGTTGTGCAAAATTAATCTTATTAAATTGACCAATGTTTTGCATGACATTAGTGATGGCCTTTTTTGCGATAAATGGTTGATGTAGTGGCTTCGAAAGTAAGGAGATATTTTTAATAGCTGAAAAAGCCAATAAAAAAAATTAAAAAAAAAATGAAAGAACATAAAGCCAATGAAAGAAAATTGAAAACAATTGAAGGAAGAATATTAAAATTACTATTAAGTCAAATAAAAAAAAACAAATATTTATATATTATCGTAATTCATACATACCAACATCGTAACATGAACGATTTTGTGTGTTGGTCAAAGCATGCTTTGAAACGGTACCTGTAACATTTGCGTTGTTTCCATACATTGATGCGGCCGAACAATTTGATGTAGCAATCTGAGACACAAAATTAACCTTATTGGATTGTCCATTATTTTGCGTGATAGTGGCAATCGCTTCAGATGAAATCTTCTTAGTGGCCATTTCTTGATTGGGTGGCTCCGAATGCAAAGAGTCAGAAATTTCTTGATTTTCTGATGAGCAGCTTGAATCAATTTTTTCTTCAAACAACTTGAGACCATGTCGATGTGGAGTACCGTTTTTTTTTTCTTTGTAAACCAATAAATTGGAAATGCTTTGATCTTCCTTCATGATTGAGTCATCAATTGGTGGCTTGATAAATGCATTGGCATTCGCAGCATTTTTTTTGGAACCAGAAGCAAGCAAACTTGGATTGTTGTCAATATTTTTTTCAGCCCAATTTTGAATTTTTTGTTGTTCGCCCAAACATTCATTGGATGTTGATTTGAAATCTTCTTTATTCAAATATAATGGGCCAATGTGACGCGCTAACATACGTTTTTTGCACAACGGACAATGTGAAATTCTGCGATTGGTTTGTTTAACAAATGTTAGATTTTTTTCATTGAAATAATCATCTGAATAAATACTGAAAAAATGAAACACACGCATTTTTACTTACTTTTTGATTGCATCATTAAAGCAATCCAAATGGAAAACGTGGCCACAAACTGCGACTTTGACCGATTTACCAGCACCAAATAATGATTCTTGACAAAAAACACAAGCCATTTTTCCGTTTGTAATGAATTTTAAAGAGTGTTTAGTATTACGTAGTAAAATGAATTCAGTATTGCTTTACTCGTGATAAAAAAATACGAACTTAACAGAACGATGTCTAAATCCAAAATGAGCATAATAATTGACAGTCGATACCAACAGTTTGGCGCACAATAAGAGCGAACATACATTGACATTTGATTCAACGCATAAGTCAAAATTGATTTTTGTCATTTTTGTTGACAATTAAACAGTTGTTTTTTTAAATTTAATCTTTTGTTTTGCAATAGGGATAAATTCAGAACAAAAATGATTTTTTGATATCTATTTTAATTTATTCAATATATAATATTTATATATTATCAAATTGAATGTTTAAATATTGAATGTATCAATAATCAATATATATAAATGTGAAAATATTATGTTGCTTTAATAATGATTATCAACTTTGAAATTCATTCTGTTCTGGCTTTCTTGTTTGTTGTTTGACTCACTTGGACTCTTTTAAGTCGATCTTTACTCAATTTTTCGCTGGGCTCACAAAGCATCCATAACAAAGTTGATTTTCGTACAATTTGTTTAGTGCCAGTTTCATCAAATACTTCAATGAATGGTGAATTTTCCTCGATATTTTTGATTATAATTTCATCTGAATTAAACTCAACGTTCTCATTGCAGTCATCCGAAGTTCTTTCTGTGTCAATTTGTTCGTCGAAATCGAAATCATTCTCATCATCGTCTATCATTAAATTTGATGTGATTTCAAATTCTTCGATGTTGAGAACATCAAGCATTCCGAAGAACCTTGCTTGATTAATTGCAGTTTCTTTAGCTCTAGCAAGAGTGTTTTCGATTTCAATATCTGTTGGCAATTGAAAAATTTTTGTTTTTCCTACCCTCACATTGGGAAATAGAATGCCCATATTTTTCAGTTTAAAGTATGATATATCCCCCTGAACCTCCACTCTTCCAATCATGTGTAAGAGTTCATACAAAGAGAAATTTATCTTTGTATATTGCGTTGTGCCCATTGCTCGAAACAATCGAAACACTTTTTCGCAATTTTGACTGTCAAATAGTATGGGTAAGAATTGATCAGGTGTATTATTATCACGAAATTTTTTGATTAACGTGATTAAATTCCTGCCATTAATTTCTATGCATGTGTATGCGTTGGTTGTTATGAAGTCTTCTGCTAGTGTCTGAGTTCTCGATGACAAAATATGTTTACGCCAAATTCTGAGATAATAGAGGCTGCGCCAATGACGAAAAATACGCTCTAAAGGAGGCCAATCATAGTTCAAAAAGCTAGATGTAACATCATTGCACAAATTCAAGTAGTGAATAGTAGCTTCTGAATTTGGAATGTAACTTTTCAAAGCTCCAATTACACGTGTGTCAATAATTTTCTGAAACGAGTTGAAATTCATGCGGTCTATCGGATTGCAGTCATTTTGGCTCAAACCATGGATGCTTTTTTGAACATTTTTGACCAATGTTTTTAAATGATCTATTGTTACTTTCGATGCACACATTGTTAAATTTTTGTTTAACAATCTGTTGCGTAGCTTTGTGGCAATGTGAGTAGCGTCTTGAGTTACAATCGTTAATTGGTGATTCATATGATATCGCATAGCAGCCAAGAGTTTGGGGTCTCCATCCGAAGATATTCCAATAAGTTCGATTCCATGTCTGAAAATAATAAAAAAATTTAATCATAAACATGAGCATAAATCAAAAAATAATTATTAAAATGAAAAAAAGAGCAAAATGTAATGAATATTTTAATCAAATATTCAAGTAAAATGAACACAATATATTCCAAATTAAATTGACTAAATTGAACAAAAAGGTGAATAACTTACGCTTCAAGCTGCAATTTTGTATAATCCCATCTGCGTACAACATCTTCTGAACAAAACTGGTTATTAGTTCCGTACATTTGTAGAATAAATGGCGGTACCGATTCGTCTAACGATTGAGCCATTACTACATAAACGAACTTGGACTGCGGTAGTTGTACATATTGTTCAATTGTTACAGCATCTTTCGCTAGAAAAGTAAATGGAATCGGGCAGCCACTTCTGTTCAAAGGAAGAAGAAGACCAACTAATTGATTCGTTGCCGGGTCGTAAGAGATTTTACGAATGATTGCTGTGGCATCTTCACATAACCAAATTTTTTTCACTGCATTTAAATTGGTCAAATAAGCAGATAGCTCTGTACATCTCAGTTGACCTTCAATAACACGTGATTTAGTATTATCAATGCACCGTACTACAAAATTCATAATACAATATGTGGTTAAATTATCCATAAAATTTAAATACAAATATTTGGTATTACACATACAAACTGTTCTTGTTGAGGGTATCGGAAGATTTTTACTTAAAAACTCATAACACGAACGTCCACAAAGTAAAAAAACATATGTGGAAAAAAATCTTATGATGTCATCGTATTGTGCTTGATGAATATCTTTACCAGTGTTTTGTACAGCGGTTTTTATCAATGCATTTAATACTGGCGAAAATTGTGTATTTTGTGTAATTGATGTAGAATCAAATAAATGTTTTGGCAATGCTAAAATAAAATCTCGGTGTCCCGGCAAAAGTTCGAAGACATTTTGATTCTTGTAAAAGTGTGAATAGCAACAAGTTAATTCTTGAATGCTTCCTCGAAAATAATGATTTATTTGTCGTTCAATTTGTCTTATACTTTCACAATTTATGTTTCGTAAACTAGCAATTGTATCATATCCACACACTGATAATATTGTTTTTACACACTCTGGTAATTTTTCTTTAATTAAATCTTGAATTTTATTCCAATCCATCATGTATAAATAAAACGAACAAAGCAGCATAAATTGTTTAATTGTTTATATTTATATAACAAAACTCACATCAATAATATTATATGTCAATGAAA
Organism: Resseliella maxima; assembly: GCA_029041755.1. NCBI lineage: Eukaryota > Metazoa > Arthropoda > Insecta > Diptera > Cecidomyiidae > Resseliella > Resseliella maxima. The sequence continues at coordinate 71,877 of JAQOWM010000041.1, forward strand.
TGTCATTTGGTTTTTCGAAACTGTTTTACGTATGTGACTGACGGTATGTCGGTAATGTAGTTAAATTAAAAACTTGGAAATATTTGAAAAATTAGCATTCCATAGGGAAATTAGATAAAACTAAAGAAAATGAAAATAAATTGAAATAAATTAATACAAATTTATCAGAATAGCCGCGTGTCTTGCCCCTGGGTTTTCCCTCAGAAGATGAGTGTCCATTGAAAATTATGACTCGTCATGTACTGAAGCAAAAAATTTCAAGTGCATTTTCTGAGCTACAAACATACATGCAAAATCAATTCAAAGGTGTTGAACACCTTTGCTTGACAGTCGACATTTGGGGAACTAAACACCGTAGCTATTTTGGATCTACGGTGCATTTTATCGATTCAATGTCACTCGAACGAATATCTTTTGCTTTGGCCTGCAACCGCTTTCCTCATCCACACACTAATGATCAAATCACAGAACAAATAAAAATGATATATGCTAATTATGAATTGGAATCGGACCAAATATTTGGAACTTTGATGGATAACGCAGCAAATTTTCAAAAGGCATTTCGTGACAATGGATATGATCATGAAGAATTTGTATCATTTACTGAAGATTTTACTTCTGATAACATAACTGATAACAATTATGAGAAAGTTAACGATGAACGAGTAATATTTCCTGAAATTGAAGAAACAACAATGCTTTCGAATCGCATGCCATGTGCATCGCATACACTCAATTTAATCGGGACAAAAGATATTGCGCGTGCGCAGAACAATGAATTTTACGCGAAAGTATACGTTGCCGCATTTTCCAAACTCAATTGGCTTTGGAACAAAACTAATTACAGCAAATCAAGTGAAATAATCCGTGAAATTTTGAAATCAGGACTGGGTCGGCCTTGTACCACTCGATGGAATGCAATTCCATCTTCTGTTAGCGAAGTTTTGAGTAAAGATTCAGAACGAATGGATGAATTGATGACGAAATTGGAAATCCCAATATTTACGCTGCAAAACCGCCAATTTCTCAATGAATACATCACTGTTTTAACACCGATAACATCAGCTTTAAATAACTTGCAAAAAACCGATTGTCATTATGGTATTTTGTTGCCAACATTGTTCACTATAAAAAGAGCACTAATTGGATTTCAAACAGATAACACAATCAAATACTGTAAATCATTGGCTGATGCGGCTTTGAATGGTTTGGAAAAACGTTTTGAGAATGTTATGAATTTCAAATCAAAGTACTCAGTGCCCGCACTCATTGCCACGTGTACACATCCATTCTTCAAATTTCGTTGGCTACGTGAAAACAAAACTTTTGAAAATTCGGAATATTTGAAAAAAATTCTTTTGAAAGCTGCCCATGAACTTGAGCCAAAATGTAAAGTCGATAGTCATGAACACCATGTTCAAAACGATAATGGTAAAATTGATTTTATATATTTTAGAAATAATTTGAAAATATTGATATAATTTTTACTTCAATTTCAGGTAAGAAGAAGAATAATTTTACATATGATCTCGAAGAAAATGAGGAAATCACAGAGTCATTATCGAAAGAAATGGAAATCATAACATGGCTCCAACAGCCTTGCGCACAAGAAATTCGTGATCTCAGCCAACTTCATCGCTTCCCTTTGATTAAGAAGATGTATGTGAAGTTTAATACCCCCTTAACGTCATCCGCACCAGTTGAACGGTTGTTTTCATTTGCAGGTGAGACATTTCATAAATCATGTTTTGGTGACAAATAACATTGTTTTGTTTTTTTTTCTTTGAAGGAATGATACTGACACCGAAAAGACAAACACTCTGCGATGAATTGTTCGAGCAACTACTGATTCTTAATGCCAATGATATAAAAACAAAATAATTTACGAAATATATATTTCGTTGCACTGAAGCTTTATTTAGTTTACTCATAACCACTCATAACTTATTTACAAGTTTTTTTTTCAATACTCCTTTTACGAGTTTATTTTATACAATCTTGGAAAAAAAATGCATTTGGAAAGCAAAATATAGTCATTATTTAATTTAATAGGTAAATAATGTGCGAATGAAAGAATGAGTAATATGGTAATTTTTTTACGTGATCATTAAAGCATATTTTCTGAATATAACAACATTTATTAATGGCTTTATTTATATGCGTCGAACATTTATTTATAAAATGACTTGAAGTTAATATTTATCACTCAATGAAGACACAATGTGATTGAAACCCGGCCTTAATGTTTGGCATTTTATGACTGCCAGAGTAATTAGAAATCTAATCATTATTTGACAGCATTGAATTGCTATAGTATGTGTCTTGATTTGAATCTATTGGGTGTATGCAAAAGAAATGTCGATTTAGATAACAGATGGCGTAACTAGCGTTGTGTGCATCGGAGCACACCGCGGCCATTTTCTTTTTTTTTGTGACGTGGGATCCACAAACTTCCTGAAAGATGGCGTGAAGTCATAGCTAACGATGGAGAATACATTGATTGAAGTGCTCATTCATTTAGTTATGAAATAAAATTTTCTTTTCACCGAAAAAATCGACATTTTCTTTGCATACACCCAATACATGATTACAACATATACAACATCGTGTCAGCGGTTAACGTTAGTAGTATACTTTTGTACATTTCGTCCAACTATTCGGTCGAGTTGCTTTTATTGGGCGTTAAATAGCATCTATACGGCATTGGGGAAACATTTTCGAGCCATTTTTCTAAAATTATCTAATAAGTCTAGGTTCCGATTGTATCGAATAGAAATTTTATTTATATCAAGAATCCTCACATTGATTTCATTACCCAACATTTTTTCGTGGAAAAAAAATTATTCGCTATTAGTTGCTTTTTTGAGATATAGTTGATCTTGAGAAATCTTAATACACATAAATCTTAATTCACCATAAAATTTAATCTATTTCGAGCCGCTATGTTATGTTTCTGAAATCCTAATAATTCAGAAATTTTAATCAGCCGAATGACAAATCGGCAACTGTATATGGTGAAAAATCGTACGAACTCACATGGATGATTCATGCAGAATTTTTCACAATATGCGTGAAAATACGTCATAATTGTCAAAACTACATCTTGACCAAAATTCAGGCGCTCAATCAACTAAGAGAACTTACCAATTATATTTGCATTTTCACCACTGTCGTACAAATACGTACAAATTCTCTTAACATCATGCGCATCCGCCAATTCAGATTTTATATAAAATTCGTCTATCTCGTTCATTTCAGTTTTTATAAGCAGCTCATCTGACTTCGACAAAATTTCCGCTGTTCATAATAAGAATATTAGTTTGAAAGACAGAACAAAAAAAAACACAATATGATCATGCTTGTGAAAAATATGTCGAGACAATGTGGCACTCGTTGTATGTTTTTACATCTGAAGAGCTTTGATTTCAATACACTGACACCACCTATACGATTTATCAATGTATACTGACTATACCAACGGAAACGGCAAAAAGATACGATTTGTGTTTGATTTGTAATGGTGTATGTGAATTAGTTTATATGTGATAGAGATCGCTAGCAATGTAACGCCGAACGACTTATGCCTTAGTAAATTAATCAATCGTTGATGTACTGCAAGTACGGCTTAAAAATCCACTCTGTGAACTTTCACAATTTTGTTTGATATTCATTTAAATTCATACCGTACTCGTAGAGATGGCGTAAGCAATGCGAATTTCTTTTCTAAAGCGACTTCGGTCGAGATATATAAATAAAAAAAAAAAATACCCAATAAATTTCTTTGGCTTGTCATTTTGGAATAATGTTTTGAAGAACATCTAAAATCGGCTTTGTTACAGCCAAAACAATAATAACAATAAAAAAAAAAATGGAAATTTCAAGTGACATATAACGACCATCAATACATTCCATTCCATTCCATATCAAACTCAGAAAAATCAAAGTAGGCAAACGATAAAAACTTAGTAGGCAAAATATCAAATTACATACTATGTTTTCAATCCGTAGGCAAAATGCCATTTTACCAACACTACATTAATAAAGGTGGTAATTTGACATTTTATCTTCTTTGATGAAAACATGGACGGTAAAATGATGTTTTACTGCACATTGCCTACGCATTTCATCTTTGTTGATTTTTTTTTTTGTTTTTAGTTTGAAAAAAATTGAATCTTAAATTCCACACACATTTATTCAAAATACACAAGACACGTACAATTCTTTATACAAAATAAATTCAAGTTCACAAATCATTGATTTTCAGTTCACTTTTTTTTAAATAAATCTTGTATCACACGAAACACACAATCAAAAACATAAATATCGATGACATGCCCAAATAACTATTTCGTTTTAATTATAATTCAATCGATTTTACAGAATTACAAATGAAAAAAAATAATTATCGTCGGCATAAATGGAAATAAAGAAAACAACCAAACAAAAATACTACTTTGAACACAATGCTTGTTATTAAATCAATGAATTCACTTTGACAGTTGGCGAATACTAATACACGCGCACGCTGATTCGGATAAACCTTTTGAATTCACTCTCGCACATCACCAACTGTCAAAGCGAATTAATTCATTGATTTGATAACAAGCATTGTGTTCAAAGTAGTATTTTTGTTTGTTTTTTTTCTTTATTTTCATTTATGCCGACGATAATTATTTTTTTTCATTTGTAATTCTGTGAAATCGATTGAATTATAATTAAAATAGAATAGTTATTTGGGCATGTCATCGATATTTATGTTTTTGATTGCATGTTTCGTATGATACAAGATTTATTCAAAAAAAAAAAGAAGTAAACTGAAAATCAATATGTTGTGAAGACTGTGTCATCCATTCAACAAAACTCAATGATTAATAATATCACATTCTTACAAATTACCAAATTAAATTGATTATTCGCTAGAATGAAATAAAGTGAAGAAAGTATCGGCTGTAAATGAAAAAAGAAAATGATTTTATTTCTTCTTCTATATGAGTACACATTTTGGTTGCATTTTTATCAATTCGAATTTTGGAACAGAGTAATTTGTGTTTACAATTTTTTTCTTAGTACAAAATCGTGAAATGTTTTCATTCCTCCACATAAGAATTATCGTATACACTCAAATTCTCAGCGATTATATATATTTTACAGTCACAAATTTGTTTTGAGAACGATTGTAAGTTGCAAAGCTCTGAATGTTTAATATAATCAAATTGCTTAGGATAATAGGCTTCTATTTCAATACTATTTAATGTGCGTTCGAATAATTTTGTTTCATCCCAAGTAACCAAATGCGTGTGTTATTTGGGTAATGCAAAATGTGTACATATCATGCCCGAAAATTGAATAATTTTCTTAATTTCTATGCCTAATTTCATTATGCACAAATTGTGCACAAAATGTATGCGAATGTATTGATTTTGTGTACATTATGCACTACATTTAGCATTACATTTTTGTAACACATTATGTATTACAATTTGCATTACATGTGTTTATTGGGATATAGCTCGCATAGAAAATAAAACTCGTTGTGCAACTTCAATACGAAAAGTATGTCATAAGCCATTCTGTTTTCAACTAACACCAGTCCACATCTATAATCATAATTGTTGAATTTCAAAAATGGTAATATGTATAAAGAATCGAAATCAATATTTGCTGCCAAATTCAAGAATGATTCGTATTGTGCAAATTCACAATGATCACGGAATAGCATGACTCTTTTTCCCTCTTCGATATGATTTTCAATCGCCAACTTTTTCAAACAGATATACTCCTGATGTCTTTTCGCAAGAGTTTTGTTTATATTCTTAAAATTTTTAGTAATCTGAGCAGCATTGGTGAAAAATTGATGTTTACACTCGAACCGCATTGTCCAGAGAGCTTTAAGAGGCCCCATTTTTCGAATTGCATTCGGGTAATGTGTAAGAAAATGTTCTTTTGGAATTAGAGTTTCTTTGAATTTTAAGATACCTTTTAAATATGTGTCTATGTGTCGCTCTAACCGATTTATATCTGACTCAGTTATTTCAATAGAAATAATGATTTGAATGCATCGCAGAAGCTCTTCTAATATTATCCAAATCGTTCGAAGCTTGGGTTTTAGATCGAAGAAAATGAATGGCAAATGTGAAATGATGCAGTAAGCTTGATATGCATTTTGACCTAAATGTGGTTTCTTTAAACCAAGCAACGAAGGTTTTTTCTTATCAAAAAGCAGCCCATAATTGAAATCTCTTATTCTCCGCATTAAGTAATTTTCATCAGAAATGCCCATTTTTATGTAATAATTAAAAAAGACTACAAGAAATGAAGGTATTACACCTTCAAATATGTCATGCATTATATCGATAGAGATATTTTCAAACATATTGTAGCTCTCAAATGAATTGTAAATACACTCCATTCGAACACCTTCCGTATCTTTCAATTTGAGAGCGGGATTTTCTTTCAACATTTCGATGTTCTCTTCATGTGACATTCTTGTTCGGAGTTTATTTGTAAAAACAAGAAAATCATTGATATTCATAACAGAGGTAATTGATTGAAATGAACGATTACATAACCCAATTCATCGACGGCATACTGAATGAGGAAGAATCCATTAAAATATATATCATTCTAAATTGTCAAAAAATATAATTGAAGAAATAAATAAATAAAATGTAATATTTTCTAGAAAAATAAAAAAAAAAATGAAAAATTCTTATCTTTTCATAAAGTACACATTTCGTACATATTTCTAGTGAAATCCGTTTCAAGAAATTTGAATTTTTGTGAAAATTTTACAAAACGTAATTTTAGTACATGGTTCAAGTTTTTCATTTCCCGTACACATTACAATTATAAACAAAATGAAATAATTCTTAGTGCAATAAAAAGTACATATTTCGTACATATTTCTGGTGACAACGAATTTTTGAATTTTTTACGATTTCTCCGATTTAAAAATTGAAAGTGCGATTTTTTCTGAAAAAAATGGGAAAAATTAAAAAATTCTTCTCGTTTCGGAGAGTACATATTTCGTACATATTTCTAGTGAAATCCGTTTCAAGAAATATTAATTTTTGTGAAAGTTTTACAAAACGTGATTTTAGTACACATTTTTTCTCGAAATATTTGCAAGTACACAATTCCAAAAATTATATGTACGTAAAGTACACATTTCGTACATATTAATTGCACATGTTTTATTCTTAAATTGAGATTTTTTTTTCCGGACCTAACACACCTGTTGGATAGTGTGATCATATCGGAAAATATCTTTTGTTTTATGGGTTGCACCCTAGGGGCTTTCATGTCCATAAAAATCTTGAATGATTCGCACAAATCTCTGTGATTCGAATCTTTTTCATACTATAAATAAAATGACTCGTAAGATTCGTTACGCGTAACAGAGATTCGTACATGCGCCTATATAAATTACATGCAAAGACTCGTAGAGATTCGAATCACAGTACATATTTATACGAATCATATTTTAATATTTCTCTGTTGCTATTTACATAATTTTCAATTTCGGCAATCACTTCAGTATCAATTGCAACAAAGATGTTTCGGTGTGGAAACAACATTCTTTCAAAATTTGCTTTTAATCAGGTGGAAAAACTTCTGTAGAAATCTTTTCTATTTCCGAAATTAAATTTGCCTAAAAATCACAAACACACAACAAATATTGAAATAAAATTCACGGTTTAAATTAATAGGTATGTTATACCATTTTATATTTTTGCGTACACATCACACTGTAAAAGCCTAAGTAATATTACATTGTAAATAGCACAAACATCAAACTGAGATTCGTAGAAGATTCGTACGAATCTCAATGACTCGCATGATTTGCAAGATTTGTTGGACATGATTGCCTCTAGGTTGCACCACAACAAAACTTTGCATATACACCATCTTTGCACTGATGTGTTTGTGTAGAATTATAATTAGTGTAAATTGACTGAAATTCGGACTGGGAAAATAGTACTGATAATGTTTTGCTGACAGGTCGATGGAACTAGCCCATGTGCGGTTAAATCACTATCAGCACATGACTTTGAACGCCATTTTAACGCCAATGATATTTCTTCAGGTTCCACGTACTGTGGATTTCTTCGAATTTCGGATAATCGTTTGGAAGCTGTCAACACATTTTTCAATTGTCTTATAATGTAGTCTGAAGATTCTCTTATCGTTTCCATGTGTTCTTCATTTTTATTTTCCAATAATTTTAGAATGATGTTTGTTTGAGATTCAATTAATTTTTCGCTAAGTTTAACAATCTTATTTTGGTTGGACTCTGTTAAACGCATCGATGCAATTTCTTCAACATATTCTTCAATGAAAAAGTGAAATTCCTCAAATTGATTTCGCTTTATGAAATGGAGTTTATTGTCCCCCGCATCGACAACTGTCCCCCCTAAACGAACTTTTCTCTTTCCTTCTTCTTCTGCTTCACATGAAGCTTTTGAACTCACGAATAACTGTCCATCACCACTTATGTTCAGTCTGAGCCTTTTACTGGACATCTTGAATACTTTTTCGTTCAATTTCAATTGTAATCGCAAACCGTCGTTTGTCTCTGTTAACAATTGTAAAAAGTGGTAAAAATTATGGATATGCGCAGAGTGGTACGGAAATGTTTAATTATGTAAATAGTTTTATCTTTCAATGGATTGCGATTATGCTCACTTTATAAATCTATTTCTTGATGTTTTTCTCTCTCATATTTGTATTCGCTCTTACACTGTGATATACGGTGAAAAAAAGTGTAACTTTGCACAATATAAATTACTATTTTTTTTATTTTCAATCAGCTTTTTGTTGTAATAATAATTTCGTATAACACAAATCGATTCAACTAGTTACATGCTTAGCGTTTGTGATAGAAGATAGAATTGAATTAATAGAATAAATTTGCATTTACATGCAAGTGATACGACGAATTTGTATTTGTCAAAAATCTTTTATCAATTCGCCTTTTATCAATGTCATCAGAAAAATCCGCAATACATTGCTATTGATACGTGTGAGTTCATCTATATTGACAGCACATACACACATACATGCGACTTATATGCCATTCTTATGAACGGTATACATATTTGTGTGTCATTTCACACGGCAGCAAATTTCAAAGCCGGTGGCAATCATTCGGTAGCGCACACTCATTATATGTGTTTCATTTTTCTGCTTGACATTGCTTCCGATTCGAATTTTTATTACGCTAAAGTGGTACAGTAAGTTAAAAATCGTCATACGAAGGGTGCTATGACCTTTTATGTAAAAACAATTATCAACAATTTGTGCCGAGCGGTAAAAGTGTCAGAAAATGAGGATTTAAACATAAATCAGTTTGTTGAACGAGGTACGTTACTTTTAAGCAAAAAACATTATTTACTGTTAAATTTGTATAAAATTTATCATTGCTGTTCAGTTAATGAAATTTTTCAAGTGATCAAATCCTTTTTTTTTGTAAATAAAGTGTGCTGAAAAATAGCCTTTGCTTCGATTGATTGCATCTAAAAATAAATTACATGGTCGTGATACATTATGTATTTTAGCGTTAGTGGCACATGAATTGAATGCTGATGAAATAAAGGATTTGGATTTCTCAATCATGGATGTAGACAATTTGCCCATTGACGATTTTGCGATGATCTGTCAATGGAAAAATGATTCGTCATTCAAGATTATCATTGATCTGTCAATGGAAAAATGATTCGTCATTCAAGATTATCATTGATCTGTCAATGGAAAAATGATTCGTCATTCAAGATTATCATTGATTTGAAGGTTTCGCGTAGCAAGATATCGGTCATTACAGAGGTACATCACATTACATCTATATGAAATTCGTAAGAAAATAAAGAATTTGATTGTTTCCCCTCAGAGTCTTCGTAATTTCATCACGAAGCAAAACCAGGATCACCTCTTTGATGAGCACGAAATATTGAAATTTCTCTCGCCTCAATCACGACGGAGCTTGATCAAATGTTTGGTGCAGTTTATCAATGATGAATATACGGGAAACCCAACAAATGCTGACATAACAAACGTTTGCCATGCGACAATCAATTTGTTCAGTTCCTTAAAAGTAGAAAAGAGTAACATTGGTGGCATTGTACGTATATTGCTTTTGGTGTCTGTATTAATCTATTTTTCTTGAGAAAACAACATGAATGAATTAATATAATCTATTGATTGATATTATATCAATGAATTCATTTGATTTCCATTGAACATAGGATTTGCTATATAATGGCACTCGAAAAAGTGAATTTTTATATAACGCATTGAACTATGTAAACAAGAAGAAGCGAAAGGCAAGTAAACCATTGGAGGAATTGATGATGCACGAAGAAGAAGAATTCACAGATGAAGAGAAAAATGATATATTGAAATTCTTCAAGCGGTGCGTGCTACCTAAAGATCGGAAAGAAGTGGAAACGAAACTAATAGACACAAAGGTATTTCGGCATGAATTGATTCTGAATAATCCCGAAAAATACCGAGACTGTTGGCAGTTTTACTTTGTGCAGCCGGATTTGGTGTGTTATTCTAAATTCACTTTTTGTTGAAAAGAATGAAAATTACTTTTCTGTGGAATAGGTATTATTTGACTTCAAACTGATGTTTGAGCAAGTGAACGATTCGCGTTTGATTGAGATGTGGCCAGTGATCAAAGATATTCCATTCAAACAATTTGGAATTCGGATCGACAAAGCCAAATATCCCGTGACACGAAAGGATGACGATATGTACAAGATGTTGATGTACCTAAATTTGCTTCCATCGCCTCGATATTCATTTGCAAAGGCCTCGAACAGTTTTCTTGTTTACTCTGAGGTAAAATAACTAATTCAATTTCTATGCATTTTTTAAATGATATCCAAATTTTATCATAAAAATTTAAATCATTTCTAGAATCCAAATACTGATCCAATGACGTTGCGCAATTCAAAACTTACAAGTCCATACATTATTGCGGTTTTTTCACTGCTGACAGATAAAATTGCATACTACATTGACATTCAAGACGGAATATTCCCGGTATAACGATATGTAAATTGAATACATTTCAAAAACCCTCATAAACCTCACATTCTCTAAATTATAGGTGCCACAAACGTTTTCATTTGTCAAAGTGAATTCATTGATTTAATAACAAGCATTGTGTTCAAAGTAGTATTTTTGTTTGGTTGTTTTCTTTATTTCCATTTATGCCGACGATAATTATTTTTTTTCATTTGTAATTCTGTAAAATCGATTGAATTATAATTAAAACGAAATAGTTATTTGGGCATGTCATCGATATTTATGTTTTTGATTGTGTGTTTCGTGTGATACAAGATTTATTTAAAAAAAAGTGAACTGAAAATCAATGATTTGTGAACTTGAATTTATTTTGTATAAAGAATTGTACGTGTCTTGTGTATTTTGAATAAATGTGTGTGGAATTTAAGATTCAATTTTTTTCAAACTAAAAACAAAAAAAAAATCAACAAAGATGAAATGCGTAGGCAATGTGCAGTAAAACATCATTTTACCGTCCATGTTTTCATCAAAGAAGATAAAATGTCAAATTACCACCTTTATTAATGTAGTGTTGGTAAAATGGCATTTTGCCTACGGATTGAAAACATAGTATGTAATTTGATATTTTGCCTACTAAGTTTTTATCGTTTGCCTACTTTGATTTTTCTGAGAATGTACACTTTCGTCACAAGTTTTTCACAAGTACAAGAGTAATTTTCAAAAAGTAGCGGTACCGATAAACCGAAAAAAAAGACAAAGCTGAGTTGATTGCTTGGTGTGTGTGTTATTGCATGGTCAAGTTTGCATAGTGCGAAAAAAATAATACTTTTACTTTGCGAAAGTATTTCTTAGCATTTTGAAGCAAATTTGCTTGGATGTGAACAAGCGATATAAATTGGCGGTCAAATGCATAACCTAGATGAATTACTCTATACCAACTATACTGTATGACTTACCGCTATGTAATTCTTCCATCTTATTTGCAGCTTGAATTAGCTCTTATCCCAATATATTTAGTATTGGGCCACAATTGGGACACAAATCAAACTGAATCCAATCGCTGCACCATCTGTGACGAATATTCCAACGAATTTAAATGAAAACTTAATGCAAACATATGATGGGAATTAGTATTATATTCACAACAACAACAACAATCATTTAAAGACCATTATTGCCCTTCAGCGTCTGGTCTGTTTTGTAATGGTAGCCCCTGAACAATTCTTCTCCAGCAAACCCTATCGAGAGATCCAGGTCTTGAGTTTCCCCATTCCAATCATACCCCCTTTCATTCAAATCGTTCTTAACCCTCTTATCTAAAATCACAACTTTGTTTCCTTTATCCGATTTCAAATAGTGAACATCATGTTTTTTCAGTTTTTGGAAGAAGGACTATGATGAAAGAATGATAAAATCAATTGAAGAAGAAAACTTTTCTATAATGGAAAAATCACCACTCACAAAAATGACAAAAAATGCAAAGTCAGCCATTGATTCTATTATTCGTACTTTCGGTGTCAACAAATATCGTTTAATTGTATCAAATCCATCTGTTCCACTTATGTATGGCCAACCAAAAGTACATAAAGAAGGAGAAAAAATGAGAAAGATTGTTTCCAATGTGAATTCACCCTTTTCAAATATAACCAAATGGTTGGTCAAAGAGTTTAAAAACAAATTTGGTGATTTTGATGGGTTCTCTGTCAAAAATACATTCGATTTCGTGAAAAAAATTAAAGCCACTACATTGGACGACGATGAGATAATGATTTCATTTGACGTTACAGCACTTTTTCCATTCATACCGATTGACATCGCTATTGAGGCAATCAAAAAACATCTGATTAAATTCAATTTGGAAAAAGAAAAACTTGATACATATATAATGGCCATAGATTTATGCATGAAATACAACTGTTTTAAATTTCGGGATGTTTTTTATTACAATAACGTTGGTTGTAGTATGGGTAATAGCCTTTCACCATTGGTAGCTATCACGCATCTGGCATAGATACGTTGATGACACATTTGCAATAATGAAAAAATCACAAGTGAACGATTTCCTAAACACCATCAACAGTCGATATCCCAGCATTAAATTTACGTATGAAATAGAGCACGAAAGTAAACACTCATTACCTTTTTTGGATTTGGAAATTTTCCGAAAAAATAACAAATTAAACTTTGCTATTTATAGAAAACCAACTTCTACAGAAAGGTTCATTACACAAGATTCATTCTGTCCATACCAACAAAAAATTGCTTCCTTCCAGTCAATGGTACATAGACTTTGCAAATTGCCTTTATCTGCTGATAACTATATGAAAGAATATAAAACAATTAAAAACATAGCTGACATCAACGGTTTTAATACAACATTAATAGATCAGCTGATCAAAAAACATGCAAAGAAAATCACACGCAACCAAAACACCACGTTATACACACAGCAATGTGCAGAAACAAATTTACACCGAGTTTCTATCCCATTCTCACCAACTATAACAAACAAGCTACAAAATCATTTTGCCAAATCAAACATGAAATTGGTTTTTTCAAACAACAACAAAATAAAAACATTATTAGGCTCAGCCAAAGACAAAACACCGACGGAACAACAAAGTGGTGTTTATGAAATAAGTTGTTCAAATTGTGAATACAAATACATTGGACAAACCAGACGCACACTAAGAGCGCGCTACAACGAACATGAACGCTCAGTCCGCATGAAAAAACATTTGATATAAACAACACGGAACCACACAACCAATTGTGTTTTGATAAAAATGTTCGTCTTATTAAGTCTGTTTATAATCCAAAAAAACTTGATGCTTATGAATCTTTATTTATTCATATTAATGATAATTTAATGAATTTAGAACCAGGTGCAATAGAATCACCATTGTTTGATTGTTTTAAATAATTGTACTTAATAACTATATCAATAATTGTTTGACATTACCTGTGAATTTATCTCTTCATTTATTTATATGTATTGGTATATATTGGTCATTTGATTCCTACATTTGTATGCTCTCATTGCCTTGTTAGTGCTCGTTTGACGCTCGCTGATGATGGTTCCACATTTGTAACCGAAATGCATTCGATATTTTAATAAAAGTTTTCTATTGTAAAAATCAAACAATTGATAATTTTATTTTTCGAATTTTGTGGTCTATAAGGATGAAACTAAACAATATCTTTAAAAGGAATTTATTTAATTTATCAAATGATATTTTCGAAATTGGTTGAAATTGTATTTGATCTTATATCAACTTTAATCTGTAAGATGTAATTTTTATTCAGCCAGTGCTTGGCGGTGAAATAAATAAATAAAAAACAAAGCGCTGTATCATCTGCATATTGAGCGAAAAATGCAAGTGCCTTGTGGAAGACTTGCTGGTAGCAGCACTTGATGTGATGTGGCGTTGTTGGCATGTACAGTGAATGATCGGTTGCGTAAAAACGAGTTAATGATTCTGATTAAATACGTTGGTAATTTCATTTGATTCAATTTGAATATGAGTCCATCATGCCAATTTGGCATTGCCAAATAGAATCAAAAGCCTTTTCAATATCCAGTAATGGCATACGGGTTGACCTGCGATTTAATTTATTCTTTGTAATGAATTGCTTAATTCTGGTTTCTTGATGGGCAGTGGAATGGCCTTTTCTGAAACCGAACTGGAAATTCGGGAGTAATTTTTTCTCTTCAATGTGTGTGTGTACACATTCTAATAGCAGCTATAGAAGCCTTAGGTCACCGCGTAGAAGAATATGCCATTAATCGATCAACCATTCACCGCTTACGACAAGAAAATCATTTAAGGGAATTCAAAGAAATTTCGGCCAATTTTTCTGATAATGTAATTTAAGATTTAATTTAATTTAATTACATTTAACTTTTTCCTATGTGTTTTGTATTAAGTTTAGTAGTTATATGTTTTTTAAATTTCATAGTTAAGTAAAAATGGATCATTGATAGTTCATTTTGATGGAAAATTGATGCCAGACTTGATCGGACGAAAAAGAGTTGATCGAATTGCAGTTCTGGTCAGCTACAACGGTACAACTAAATTCCTTGGTGCACCGAAAATTGAAACTTCAAGTGGCGCAAATATTGCAAATGTGGTTTACGAACGGCTATTTCAATGGAATATTTTAAATCACGTGAAAGGTCTATCATATGACACAACTGCATCAAATACCAGTAATAAAGCAGGAGCAGTAGCTCTTTTGGAAAATAAAATCAATCAGAAGTTGAATCATTTGCCGTGCAGACACCATATATATGAAATTATTTTGCGCGCTGTCTTTGAAACAAAACATTCTTCAACCTCTGGACCAGAAGTTCTCATTTTTGAACGATTTTCGAAATTTTGGCCAGACATCAATCAAGAAAATTATAAAAGTGGAATCGATGATGAAATTGTGAACACCAAAATAAATTCAAATAAACGTATAGATATTATAAAGTTTTGTAATAATCAACTGTTAAGAGTACATAGTCGAGAAGACTATAAAGAAATGATTGAATTGACATTGATGTTCCTTGGTGAAGGGAATTTTACCTTCAAGACATCTAGGTGTTGGTTAGGCGTCGAACATTTTTTTCTTCATGCGATTTTGAATTTTTTTGTGTGAGCAAACAATGTTTTTGTTTGTGTCTTTTCAAGACGGACGGTCTTAATTGCTTACCACATTCACATCTAATTGTCGTTTTAAGATGTACTTCTGTAATATGCCTTTTTAGATTGTCAATGCGATTTGTTTGTATTTTTCCACATTTGCACGAAAAACTTCCTTCGTTTTCAACAATGTATTCTTCCAAATTCAATTCCATTTTTCCAACGAACTGTTCAACATTGAACTTGACATTGAACTGAATCGAATTGGAGCGGAGCATGGTGTTTTTGCGACAGCATCAATTCTTAAACGGAATCGGTCATAAAATTTTTATGATTGTTTATTTTAAACATATTGCAAAAACGTAGCGTTCTCACATCGGCATTCCAGCCGAGGTTGAGGTTGAGGTTGGCTACATATTCACAGTACACGTTTACAAGAGATCGACAGCAAATTAAAAGCGGCGTCTGTTTACTCAAGACTGTCAGTATTTTGTCATGTTTATATTTTGTGATCCACGTTGCATTTTGAAAATGTTACAACTCTTGATTTTTGTTTAATATATAACTGAGTTTGTTTTCTCAGTATATAAACAACTATAGCGATCGTGTAATATTTTATATGAACAAAAACAAAACCTAGAAAAAAACTACGGTGGATTCAGAATGTTTTTTGTGTTCTAATTCGATATTTTTATGTGTTTCAATTCAAAATCCATCTGTAAACATCACATTGTACATTGTGTTAGTGAAATCCGCTCGGTCAAAAAACATATAAATAAAATGAATAATAATAATCAAAAACCATAATTAGATTTCATAAAGACATTTGTTTTGATTTTTAAATTATTTCTTGAAAATTGAATTTTCACTCAACACCAATATGAAATATGATAGAGAGAGAGAGAGAGATAAAAATAAACATTAAGCAATATATTGGTAACCTTTTGAGTATGATGTGATTTCATCTTCATAGAAATTGATGCATGATAACAACAATTAAACTAATTAGCACATTTTCACACTTTTTTGGTAATCTATTTCTGCATAAAAACACATGCCCAACACATGCCCAACACATGCCCAACACATGCCCAATACATGCACAGCACATGTATAAAACACACACATATGTGTAACATTCGTGTATGAATTGTGCACTAGAACGTTACACAAGGCATACACAACATGTGCATATTTGCCTTACATTTGGTTTACTGGGTTGGTGCAACCAGCTCTTTCATTTCTCTTTCGAATCCAATTTACACTCACAAAAAAAGAAGAAAATGGTATACGAGATATATGTATTTTTTTAATTACGATTTATATTAAAGCCTGGTTCGGAAGCACGAACGCAATATGTGCTCCGCTTCAAGATTTAAATTTCATAAAACATACAATACAATATTCAGACACAGATTCGGCCATCTCATCCGTTCTCTTGAAGAAAATATGTAACCATTTATGGTACATCAGTGACGAAACTGTAGCTTTGGCTTTCTTCGACTCGAATGTTTCATTCGAAGAGAAGCGTAAAATGGTTGAGAAACTAAGTTCCAAAGAACCAACTGTGAAATTAAATAATGGACGAAATCATTCAAATTTAATTGATTTTCAAAACTACACACTTAGTGATTTTGTGTCCGAAAAAACAAATAAGTTTGTCAGTCGTGTTGAACTGTCTACAGTATTTTTAAAGTCTGATCCGTCGACTTGGGGAACATCATTTGATTTCGAGGAAGGCTGGAATTTCTGTCGTGATTTACTTGTCGTAAACGATGCCGCTGAAAGAGGAATCAAATTCATCCAAGATTTTAATAGAAAATTGACAAACGACGAAGATGAAATACAATTGGTGCTCCAGGTGGTTGAATCTTACAAAAGAAAATATCCTTCATTCAAAAAATCTACTTTGTTGCAATAATTTTTTTTCAATTTAAAACGTCGTTAGCCTAAAAATAAGCTAAATTGAAAGTTACCATTTAACAAAACTTAAATAAAATCATGAAATATTAAGAAAATTTGGAAAAAACATAAGAAAAATGTGAAAAAATGACAAAAAAAATTAAACAAATCCCAAAATATTTGTTTCTTTCTCTGTTTTATACTATATCCTAACGAAAAAATGTAAATTAGATTAAGAGTAGCAATAAAAATGGCATTTAAAATAAAAAAAATATGAAAAAAATCAAATTTTCCCCATATAATCGCATATTACAACTTCAGACCGTTTCCGGGTCCATCAAACGTTCACGTATCGGCACCAAACTTTGCACACTTTATTTTTAGGCCCAAAGTAACAATAATCAGCCCGGGATTCATGGGAATATTCATTTCTCGAAAATAAGAACACCTCTAATGTGTGTGTATGTGTGTGTGTCCCAAAGTTGACATTGATTCAAGACAAAATTCCCACTATGTTCGGATTCTTTCGATGCTAAATTCAATCGGTTGGAAAAGTTTATTTAAAAATTTTCAAAGTACTTCAATTACTTTCAAATTTTCATGCAACAATCCTCACTAGAATTCTAAATTTTTATTTTATTCTACGAAATTCAGTTTGGTTTGGTTTTTCTGTTCGATTTGTGAAGAAAAGAAAAAATCTTAAGATACGAAGTACCACCCCGGCGAAAAAATTCTACTCGGCTCGAAAACTGTATTTTAACGACGCCTTAAAATGTAAAAAAAAATTTCGGAATGTGTTTCGGTTTCTTACAAAATTTGAGAAAGAAAAAAAATTTTAAACATTAATTTATTATCAAGTCCGAATTACGTCTTACAGACGGGACAATAATTACACGATTTTTTTTTGCAAAACAAATTACACGATTTTTTTTTTTCTAGAAATATTGCGCGTAATGCTTTTTTTCTTTCTAAATTACTCTTAGTTGTTAGTACAATACTTCCATATTTTATGCTATTGCGATTCAGATGGTAGCTAATCATCAAATTACAAAAACAATTCGGGTTCAATTGATCGTGTGGTTTTGTATTGTATGTGTTCGCAAAAACAATTGATTTTCTTGTGTGAATATTTTCTCCTCAACATTTACTTTAGTTGGGTTATGTTTAACCGTACGGTCTAAACTATATTCAATTACAACAATTCATCAATTCCAATTGCGAGCACATTTCTTACAATCAATTTTATGCAAGTTGGGCGCCACGTGTTATGATTTTCCCTTAAAAAAATCTTTTTTGACCGCGATAAATTTTATAATTAAATTTCCGGTCACTCTATCTATGCTCTCATTTGGTTCTCATGTCGCTCAGAACAAATCGTTAACTTGACGATCCCCTTGATAGTGGATAAAAATAATTTTGTTACCGAATATCCGATTACCCGGGTCCGTTTTATTCGCTTCGAGTAATTCACCTTAGTACATGATTAGGGTGATTCAAAAATCGCCACTAGTAAGAAATCCCATTACTCGGGTTCGTTAGTTCGCATCGAGTAAATCAATCCAATCGATTCTTATAAATGTCTTCTTTGTAAAATTCCTAGAAATTTTACTATTTTCTAAGATTTTTAATAATTTACGTTAAAATCGACACAAATCAATCACAAATGTCAATAAATTCGTTTTAAACCAACGCAACAATGCAACTTTTTTCCCGGAACAATAAATTAACGCTTTTTGTTTTTTATTTAAAATAACTTCACGTTTAATGTAATCATAGTTAGCATTTTACAATTTTCATTACATTCGGTTTATTATAACTCACGTCTGATCCGCTTCACCGCCCAAAAGGAAGAGAATCAATCCTTTCTTCTTTGACTTTATTTTACATGTGCTCTCAATTTCTAGCAACATTTTTATTTTTATGTGTCGCCATCTAATTTTTTATGGTTACAATTTTATTTAACTAATCCATCCTATACTCTACACATTTGACATTCACTTTCGTACATTTCGTTTTCGTTTCTAAATGTATATTAAAATTTTATTATAAATTCAGTGAAACCAGAACACCACGTTGGATTTAGTACACTAATGTGTCTTTATAAGATTTAGTACAGAAATGTCGCCATCTTATGGATAATTTCAGGTTTGCAAATGTCAAGTCAGGTGTACTAAAAGGGCCCAATTTTCCTTCAGTCATGCTTCAGCCTCTTTAGTAAAAATGTCAATTTGTTTATTTCATTCAAGATTTCAGTTTTTACTAAGGAAAATTTTTTGACATTGATAAATTCAAAAACTTGGGAGCCAAATTATACTGCTGTTCCTTATATCCTCAAGGAAAATAAAGAATTCTTGTTGGAACCAAACGTCGTAGAGCCCATTGGCTTCAATTTCAGGCATTAAATAATCCGTTATCATGGCGCGATAACGAGCCCCATTCACGGTAACGTTGACGCCGGCCTCATTTTTGAAGAAATATGGACCGATGATCCCACCAGCCCATAAACCACACCAAACGGTTGTTTTTTGTGGATGCATCGGTAGTTCTTGAATCTCTTCAGGTTGTTCTTCACCCCATATACGGCAATTTTGTTTATTGACGTAGCCATTCACCCAGAAATGGGCCTCATCACTGAAAAAAATTTTGGTCGAAAAAAACGGATCTTCAGCGAGCTTTTTCAGAGCCCATTTGTTGAAACGGTGACGTTTTGGAATGTCAGCTGGCTTTATTTCTTGCAGGAGTTGAATTTTGTAGGCCTTCAAGCCAAGATCTTTCCGTAAAATTCGCCAGGTGGTTCCATATGACAGGTTTCACCAATTTGTTGAAGCACGGTGTCGAATTGATTCTCGATGGTCTTCACCAACACTTTCAGCTACTGCCGCTATATTTTCTTCACTACGCGCAGGAATTGGTCTATTTGGTCGATGATCATCCAATAATGAATAATGGGTCTTTAATTTATTGATGGTATGGCGGAAAGTGCGTTCAGTAGGTCGATTATGTATGCCATAAGTTGGCCGAAGTGCACGAAAAACATTTTTCACAGAACGCGCATTTTCGTAATATAATTGAACGATTTGTAAACGTTGCTCGGGCGTAAGTCTTTCCATGATGAAATGTCAATGAATACTGAATAAAATAAACATGGTGGTTTGACAGTAGTCACGCGTGACATGTCAAAGAAACCCTATGGAAAAAAGTACCTCTTGTTGGATCACCCTTTATGTTCGACGTAACTCACCGTTTGACATTTTTGAAAGATGTTAATGCTTTGAAAAATTGGTTTTTTAAGGCTGATCATAAGGATTTAATTGTAATTTCAGGCGATTTCAATTTGCCTGAATTATTGTGGATTTCGAATGATATTGACAATCCGAATATTTCCTATCAGTTTAATGCTTGTTTTAGAAAGGAATTGTTAATTTTTAATTCTTTTCATGAATTCGGGTTATCTCAAATTAATGATTGTTCGAATCATCGGCATGATATGACAAGAGCAATTGAAAACATAGCATTTAGCGCTGCGTACTCATTCGAAAAAAATTCTAAATAGGTATATTCTTTTGATAGATGGCGCTGTATGGAATGTAGACAATATACAAAATCAATTAGCAAAAATTGCACAGAATTAAAATAAATACATGAATAATCGAAATAATTATGTAAATATTGATTTCATTCATTAATCTGAATTATCCATTTTCTGTAAAAATAATAATAATTATAATATAATTATATGTAATAAATACACTGTCAAAATTATTCGTGAAGTTGGTCACAGATAGTCTGTTAAAATATGAAATTGACAGATTTTCCGTTGAAATATTCAAATTTAACAGAAACTTATATAAAAACACCATGGTTTCAATGTCATAATGGACGTCATAATATATTGAGGTTATGGTAAATTTACGTGGTTTTCAGATAATTTTGAATATTTTAACGGAAAATCTGTCAATTCCGTATTTTAACAAACTATCAGTGACCAACTTCACTAATAAT